>JASANC010004594.1:0-25233 GCA_030248135.1 Theristus sp. LFF4_11
CTATATTATTAAATTTACAAAGTGTCTGTGGCACTTTTTTGCAATTTGAATTGGCGCCCTTTTTGCTACTTAAGAAAACTCCATCTCAATTTCCTTAACCTATTTTTTTATTAATACCAGTTGAGATTGCTTTCTCAAAACGTCGCTCTTCATAGCTGGAGTCATCATGATACTCTTTGGCCAACAGAGACAGTTCAGCGCAGCACAGGCAAATGGAAGCGTGGCTGATCAAAACTTGATGATCGACTGGGAAAGATGTAACAAAACCGTCTTTGAAAAAAGTTTGAAATGTTTTGTTTTTAAAAATCGGGTTGCAAAACGCACATCGACATCGGCATTGCAAGTTGCACTTTGGATTCAAAACAAGTAAATTTCATTGAAATTGATACTCCATGTTTCATTTTCAAATGATTCTCCATGGTTATGAGCGATAATTTCAACGTAACGCATGTTGGGCAACTGGCAATTGTTGCTGCTCAAAACTTGACGAGCGACTGCGAAAGATGTAACAAAACCGTCTCTGAAAAAAGTTAGTTTTTTAATTGGGTCGAAATGGTATTTACAATTCATTTTCACTTTGCAAAATGTTTGGGTCATGTTGGGGTAAAAGGGTAAAAAGAAGCAATGACTGCAAAACGAAATTATAAACGTCACTTTTTTGTTTCTTCTATTCATTTTCACTTTAGAAAAAAGGCTTGGCTTATGTTAGGGTAACCGGGTAAAAGAAGCATTAGCTTTTTAAAACAGGTACAGTTTTTTAATAAAAAAAACTTAATTTTTTATGTTTTTCATCATTCTTACTTAACTTACAAAAAGGCTTGACTTAGGTTAGGGTGAACGGGTAAAAATAGCAAAATCATAAACTTCGCATTTTCACTTTGCAAAAAAGGCTTGGCTTAGGTAAACGGGTGAAAGAAGCATTAGCTTTTTTAAGACGGGTAATTGAAAAAAAACCGTTAATTTTTATGTTTTTATTCAATCTTACTTCACATACAAAAAGGCTTGACTTAGGTTATGGTGAACGTGGAAAAATAGCAAAATCATAAACTTCGCATTTTCACTTTACAAAAAAGGCTTGACTTAGGTAAACGGGTAAAAAAGCATTAGCTTTTTAAAACGGGTAAATGAAAAAAACGTTAGTTTTTATATTTTTTATTCAATTTCACTTCACTTACAAAAAATTCAAAATTTTGACTTGGTCGAAATCCTTCGGTTTATAAGGCCCGGAATTCCTAATGTTCGCTTTATAAGACCGGGTAAAAATCACACGAAATTCCACTTTTTTCAGAAATTTATATCGCATTTTTTATTTATTTAAATACATTAAAAATATTGTATTGTAGGCGACTTCACAAGGTAAATTTTCTTCAGGGTTATTATTCAATAAATAATTTCAATACGTTTCAATAATTTCAATTTCAATACGTTACTGTTTTTTCTTTCTAAGTCAATGCCACTTCACCAAAAAGGCTTGGCATTGATTAAGCCACATACGCTCGGGTCAATAGGCTAGTTTTATTTTATCTCACAGTACACCTGGTTGCAGCACGTGGCACATGTTCAGGTGCATGTCGGTGTCATGATGACCAAATCGCGTTCTGGGTACCAACAGTAAACCACTTTTTAGTTATCTAGCCGACCGAAATTGAAAATGAAACTTGGCACAGAGCTAGCTGTTTCGGAGTGCTTTTTGGTGGACCCCCATACTATGCCCCGAAAACGGTTCTGAAGACCCGAAAAAAATAAAAAACTGACTTCAAAATCAGTTTTTTTAAAAATTCACTTTTTAAACTTTATTTTTAGAGCACAGTATATTTACAAAAAATGTTCAGCAGATCAAGGCAAATCGAATGGTTTTTTTATTTTTGTCGTAGTTTCATTAAAAAGCTGAAAAAACACTATTTTTTGAAAGGGCCCCGAAAAAACAGTTTTTGGTTATTTTTGGGTTCTAAATGATTTTGAATCAAAAAATAAATGTGATTTTCGGAATCAGCGCGTCAAGACGGTCAGAATGATGTATGATTTGTCTAAATTGGGGAAACTTTGCATTCTAGTGCCTAGAGGAAGTTGCTATTCTGAAAAATCGGGTCTTAAAATCACTGTATACCATTAACAGAACAGAAGGATTATCATTATCTGGTATTACCAATAATGACACACGTCTCTGGAAGGAGGAAGCAGTGATGATTATTGCTAAAAACAACCCCATGTTTAACGTCGAAAATTAGGGAAGGGTCGAAGGCACCTCTTGGACAGGAAAATTGCAAACTGTTTGAAAATGTGTACAAGATGCAACTGTGCGACGCGACCTAGATCTCTTCATAAACCCTGTAGTGGTTTTATTCAGCACGTGTGTAGATGCAAATGTACAAAAGGTAGGAGTTGGACAGGTTGTGATTGAACGATGCGAAACAAAAGAAACTGCTCAATCAAACGTTTTACAATTATTGCACTTTCTGTTTAAAACACAGCTGTTTCAAGATCATATACATTGTAGCACACAAACACGGCAGAAATAAGTTCTCTTTTTTATATTTGGTCTATTAATCAGCGGTTTATGTAATGTATGCTGGCGGAATCTGCCTTTATTGCATGGCCGTCATTGTCATTAGACTTTGTTGAAAAGTTAGTAAACTTTTGAACAAAAAAAGGGGAAGAGTTTGTCAACTCCTTCAAGTTCTCATAAAAAAACTAACGGATAAAGACAGGGGAAATCGCCAATTTTTTGTAATATCAACGCACAAATAGTTTTATCGTGTAAAAAATTCTAGTCTTTTTTCAAAAGTTAGTTGATTGAATTTAAAATCAGTGATATAGCGACAAAATTATTTGTTAAGAAAAAGCGTGTGTAACATCTGATCATCAGTTATCTTTATATATCAGTTATCTGCAAAAGTAGTGCAACAACCACATTATTTTTCTTTACTTTTCAAGTTCACAAAGTTTGTTACACATGAGATGTGTTACGTATTAAATTGTATGGAAACCGTTTCAGTTCCACGTTGAGAAAGACACGTTAAAAAGATAGCTAAAATAACAAAATAATGCTTAAAATACACTAAAAATTAAATACGCCTATTTTACCTGAATACTAACAAAACTTTCAACAATTCCCAGCAAAAATGCTCAATTGGTCAAAAATTTACCTACCATATTCTATGTCTTTGAAAACAAAAATTTTTTGATAGATAATTGAGATAGATTGATTTTCGATCAGATGTTGCTTGCAATAATGTCGTTGTAGGTTCCTAACCCTAAACCTAATTATAAACCAAGCCTTAAAATCTAATTGGTTTTCGCATTTTTTTCTTTCCTGTGTTGAAGAAGAAAAAAACCACCTCCACCGTACGGTCGAACTCAATAAAATGTGGAATCAGCTGATTGGTCGGCCGAGGGGAGGCTGCTCACACTCCGCACCCTTCTTTTTTCGTGCATCTGGATTCTATTGAAACGTGTTTCTTTTGAATGAGTGTGAATTTCCAGCACCCTTTTCACGCTAAAAATAAACTGAAAAGTTTAGAGACTGCAAAATTCAGAATTTTTTAAATCAACAGCTCAAAATGTATTTTTTGTTTGATGACGACGACGACGTCCTCGCTTAATTTTTGCGTGTGAACTGAAAGACAAAAGCCAGTGCGCTGTGCATGGTTTGCTGCGGTCACGGTCACGGTCATGTTCTTGCGTGATTTTGATTACGAAACCGCGTACACTAGTTTACTCTCCAGATTGAATTTGTTGCCGTTGTTCCAGTCAGTGTTCGTGACTCGTATGGTCTACGCTCATAAATGTATGACTGGTATTATTCGCGACTCAGTTTTTGAGCCATTGGTGGCTCACCGGACGCGTCTCAGTGCACGTGCAAACCATTCACGTTCCATTTATATTCCGGCGTGCCGTACGGCTCGTCGAATGTCATCCGCAATGTGCTCTATTGCCTATGCTTACAACCTGTTGGATCAATCAATTGTCAATCTGCCGATCTCGGCCTTCAAGCGTGCTATCAACAATACTGCTTTAATTGACAAACTACTAAACCGTAGCAAGACATCAAAGTTTGCCAAAGTTGTAACCAAACCTCCAAACTTCTATTGAAGTTTTTGTTGTGTACCGTCATGCTTTATCGCTCGTTCGTCTTTCTTATGGTCGTCATGTGCTGCTCGTCACTGTTCCCTGCATTTTTTCCCTATTGTGCTTAACTGTAAATTAACTGTAAATTACTCTTTTATTGTACCGCCGTGCTTTATCAGTAATTCGTTTTTGCTCATACTACGTTATTGTCTTTGTATTGAATGCGTTTTTGCTTTTCGTCTCTCTGTTCATTATTCTTGCTTGACTGTGTGTTCTCTGTTTCTGTTGTGTTTTGGCTTGCCTACTCATGGTGTTTTACACTTCTCTGGTATTATGCCGTGCACTGCAGAATAAAACTGACTGACTGACTGACGGTCATCGCAGCAAACCATGCACAGCGCACTGGCTTTTGTCTTTCAGTTCACACGCAAAAATTAAGCGTCGACGTCGTCGTCGTCAATAAAAAATGCATTTTGAGCTGTTGTTGAATAAAAAAATCTGAATTTCGCAGTTCACCAACCCTTTGAGTTTATTTTTAGCATGAAAAGGGTGCTGGAAATTCGCACTCATTCAAAAGAAACACGTTTCAATAATATCCAGATCCACGAAAAAAGAAGGGTGCGGAGTGTGAGCAGCCTCTCCTCGGCCGACCCATCTAGGGTTAGGGGAAAAAAATCCGGATTTTTTTTTAAATTGAAAAAAAAAATTTTTAACTTTTTTTACAAGTTAGGTTCGTTCGAAGCGTCTCGTCGAGCTGAGTTCATCTAGACTATTTTCAGAACGATCCGGGAAACTATAAGAGCGAAAATCGTGTTTTATTGAAATTATGTCCATTTCATAGAGGGAAAGTTGCATTTTCAACAGTAAAACAGGGCAATTTTTCACGTGTACTTGAATAATGAACCGTTCTTAGTGGTTCCTCTTTAGAAAATTACCAAAATTTGACTGTGTTCAAAAATTCCTGTTTGCTGTAGCTAAGTCGGCAACCCCTGTCGATCCGGTCGCCCCCCCCCCCCAAGACACTTACTTTCAGGTTCAACCAGCTATGCTATCTGCCACATGGCGAGAGCCCACTCTTCAAATCATCGTATCGAAAACACGTACCATGATTTCGCGATCACATTGCGGGCAACTGACAGACGCAAGTTTAACACGTTAGTTTAGCTCAGCACGCAAGTTTTAACATGTGGCCATGTTATCGGGTATCTGAAAAACGGTCGTGTGATGTGGTATTAACCAACATCTCCGCTCAAATTGTTTAACAATATATCGCACAACTCCATTGTAGACCTATAACATACGCCAATCAACAAGATATCATGTTCATCTCATGGCCTACCGACTGAAAAACATGTTCTAAGTTGCAAGAAAACGATTTCTGAAACGATATTTCAATTCAGTTAAGTCATTTCAACGCTAAAAATTGACTCTAGAAGTCATCCAAATCGAAAAACATGGAGTACGTCGGTCAAAATGACCAAATAATGACATTTACCTAAGCACACAAAGAAGTTGGGAAGAAAATTTGGTTTGAACTTTCAAAAAATTATGCCATAAATCGAATTTTCAGAGCAAAGTAGAAGAAAAATTTTTCAAATTTTTTTTAAGTTTGAAAAAAAATCCAATTTTTTTAAACGAAAAAAAATAAAAAAAAAATTTTTTTCAAAGCCCCTAACCCTAGACCCATTAGTTGATTCCACATTTTATTGAGTACGACCATAGTTGTTCTAGGGGGGGGCCTGGGGGGCCCCCCCCCCCCCCCCACAAAAATTTTTGAATCTATCTCTATCAGACAGGTTTTTTCGGCTCAGCTATTATCTATCTAAAAAAATTTTCTCAGCCAGCTATCTATCTGAAAATTTTTGTCTTCGAAGACATAAAATGAGTCAATTTTTGACCAAAATTGACCATTTTTGCTCGTAATTCTTAAAAATTTCGCTAATTTTAGGTAAAATACGCGTTTATACGTGATTTTTAGTGTATTTTAGCATTATTTTGCTGTTTTTATAGCTTTTTAGCGTTTTAGCTATCTATCTATTAAATTTCAAAATTTTGACCGCCCCCCCCCCAAAGTCACATGGTCCCCCCCGCGGCCCCCCCAAAATTTTCCAGCTATCTATCTATCTAGAAAATTTGCTCCAGCTATCTATATCGGCCCCCCCCAACCCCTCGGCTCTGGAACAACTATGTGTACGACTGTACATGTACTTTTATAAATATGAAGCCACACGTAAAACCCAGACGCTTTTGTACCGCACCCTAATGCTCAATTAATTCGCGAAAAATTATGAAAAAAGAAAAAAAACTTTTCGTTTCGTTTTATCCGTTCCCTACCTAAAGCTTCATTACTAAAGCGCACGCGCACGCGGCATCGGCATGCTCATGATCCACTAGCGCGCCTGCACACGCTCCGGCCCCAACAAGAACTTGTTCAAAACGCAATTGTTCTGACATCTTCCTTCTTGAAAAGGCTTGGCTTAGGTTAGGATTAGGTCAGGATTATGTTTAGCTTTGAATTAGGCTTTAGGATTAGGTTTTGGTTTAGGCTAGTTTAGGCAACGTCTGCCAACATCAGTGGTTTGATTTAGTACGACAGGCCAACCGTTCCCTAAGTCTTGAAGCTGCTGAGTGGTTGAGCTGAGCAAACAAATAAATATTATAACATAATGGCCGTTGAAGGCTTGGCAAAAAAGTTGAACAATGAACTGACAAAAATGAAAGAAGCTGATAAAGGTAAATGTTTTAATGTTTTATTTTGTTTGTTTTTTTCATTTCGCAAATGAGCTGCTGTTGCTGAGAAGATGACGTAACGACGCGGTTGGAAAAACGACTTTCGAATGAATTGTCAAACATCAGATCTTGTTTTGTTTCCATTCCAACTGCTTTCCAAATCACTCGACTCGACTGTCTTCCTCGGAAACTCGTTTTGTTGCAGACAAAGAGAAAGCGATCCACAGCCGTCGCCAGCTGGAGGCGCAGTTGACCGAGAACACACTCGTGAAAGACGTCCGTTTTGGAGACACTGAAATGAAAATTATTATTTTTATTTTTTTCAAAAAACTTTAGTACCATTCTTCAACAGCAGCGCAGATACTCTCTCGAATTATAATGAATTTCAGATTTTTCCGGAAAAGACAAAACATCAAGTTCAGTTCCATTCTTCAAAAATGGTATTTTTCGTAGGAACTGGATCTGCTTGACGCCGACGCCGTCACGTACAAGCTGGTGGGGCCGGTGCTTGTCAGGCAGGATCTGGCCGAGGCGAAACAGAACGTCGCCAAACGAATCGATTACATCAACACGGAGATGTGCGCTTCTGGAATTGAATTTTCAGCTGAAATTCAAAACGAAAAAACAAACACTTTTCAGTCGGCGACAAGAAGCGATCCTGAAAGACATCGACGCGAAACAGACGACGATGCGAGAGAACGCGATGAGAATGCAACAGCAGTTGCAGCTGAAAATGGCCACCAAATCAACGTGATCGCCAGCATTGTTTCGTCATGCTCGTGGCATCAAGTGCCATTGTATGCTTGTTTAAGCCTGTCACTTTTTTCGCAGAGTAACAAATGAAAGAAGACTTAACTGATTCGGCGTTGCGAGAAAACACGTTTAGTCACAAATGGGGTGTTTTTATTGTAACCAAACCCGATACAATCGTGCTTCAACTGTAATTCAGTTTTGTTCCCATAGTATTCAGATCTCCAAAGCAGTGACAGGTTTGAACTAACACACCGTATATGAAAGAAACAAAAAGCACTTCATGCCACGAACACGGCGATGTTGTTTCCCGTTTCTTGTTACGTTTCAATGTAATCTTGTCATTGTTCTCTGCTGTTTTTGTCGATTTTTTTGTATCGATAAACGTGAAATCAAGCTGTCCCCAACTGGTGTAACTGTCAAGATCGACAAGTATCTTTCATCATTATTTCACCTCAGTCATTTGAACAGCACCCGGCAATGAGACCGAATTGCTTCGCTGCATAACGAGGCAAAAACGGAAGGCGCACAGCGACAAAGAAGAGAAGCAAAGTCAAACCGCAGGCTCTCAAAAACAACGGTATTTTACTTATTTTTACAATTTTTGTCAAAAATTCACTTGTCAGCAACAAGCCAGCAATTTTAACCATCCAAAATTGTGGATTTCAGCAAATCTATTTCATCTCCTAAGAACTTCATCCATCACAATCCCCAAGGATTTATTACTTCAGCTTCTTCTTCGGCCGTAGATCGTTTGAGTGGCCGCATTTGCGCTTGCGGCAGTTTGTTGCACGCGGTGGCAGACGCGCGTAGCATCTGCAAGTGAACGCAACACTCGGTGGTCTTTTGAAAACAGCAAACGACGGAAAGACTGGCGCTGTAATTTCAAACTCGATTCAAAATTGATTTATTCAAAACTTGATTCAAAATCGATTTATCAATCAGCTAGCGCTGCACAAAAACGTGGGATGTTGTTCGAGTGAATTTGGAAGTTTTGTAGAACGAAGAAACGACCCATGCAGAGCAAACCGACTTTCGACAGATCTGCTTGTCGCAGTTGTATTTCTGCGCGAGTATCCGAAGACTCGGTTCGATGACGCCGCCGCGGAGACGCAACACTAGATGCAACGTTGATTCTGAAATTGATGACAACAAACGTGTTGATTTGGAAGTCACGATGAGCGTATGTCAACTGGGTCCATTCGGAAACCGATGATGGCACAAAATGTTGATTCTGAAATCGAAATGAACTCGAGGACAACCAACAATATGTATCATCAATTTCTTTTCAATTCTGCGAATCAAAACATGTGCAGACGTAGAAAAGAAACTGGTTCAATCTTCATATGACAATTAAAAATCCCCTTAGACTCGGCCCAGTATAAGGGACTCGGATCACTTTGCAATTTTGAAAACCCACCTCACGCATGAAACATTTTTTTTTATATTTGAAGCACGCCCCCACCGATTCCGGAAACCCGAAGGTACCAAACTCCGGTGGGATTGGGGAACGGACGGCTCACCATCCCGTGGAACCAATATCCTCGCCACGTGAGGGGGACAGCCTCTAAGCCCCGCTCTGTCCTGGGGGCACCAGTGATCTTAGCCCGATTTCGGTTTCGGTGGCCTGCGGTCGCTATATCCCCGCAGGGCAGCGAATCCGAAAGCTTTAGTTGAAAACGAGTGTGGTTACCGTATTACCTCTATTAACCCCCCCCAAAATAAACCCCCACCCCCTCGACAAGTTTCCAAATAATCCCCCCCCCAAAAAATAAACCCCCATGGGGGTTTATTAGAAATCTGTTTGAAACACATACCTAGCGAATTCAGTGGCTGAATGCAGTGACATTGGTGAAATTGTGCTACCAAAGGCCCCAAAGGGATGAGTTAGTGGTAATTTCATTACAAAAGGCTGTTACAAAAGGAAATCTCTGTGAAAAGTAGAAGTTTCTGCGACTTCCTTCCTGCCATGGAAGGTATTTTTGCCATTTTGCCCACCCCTAAAATGGTTTCCAAATAAACCCCCCCCCCAAAAATAATCCCCCCCCAAATAAACCCCCACCACCCCCAGAAGTCGCTGAAGAAATAAACCCCCATGGGGGTTTATTAGAGGTAATACGGTATTAGAGTAGAGAGCTACACTGGCGGCAGCTTTGAATTCCCGCTTCATGCATGAAACTGTTTACCTATCCATGCGCGCATTGAGTCTCGGGACCAAAATAAAAGATCATATAGTTAATGGCAACATCGGGACTCTCGCATACATTTTCACCGATAACTGATTAGCTGCAGAACGATCGATGACACGCACTGCGTTGAATTTTAATTAGGCAACAATGAAATCTGTGATCAGACTGCTGGCTGGTGCAGGTGCCTTTTTGTGGACGGTTTGAAGCAGCTTATGAACAAATCAATCTCACAAAAAGTTCTTAAAAAACTCGGAACCTTTCTGAATGTTGTAGTCGGACAACGTTCGCCCGTCCTCCAGCTGTTTGCCCGCGAAAATCAAACGCTGCTGATCCGGCGGGATTCCTGCAAGCAAAACCAAAAAAAACTAATTGAAACTAATGAAAACCTCCAAACAAACGAATTGAAATGGAAACGTTCAAATAGTAAAGTAAGACAAGTAAACTTCTATTGAACATTTGTTTAATTGAACAACAATGCGTTTGTGAAAGCTTCACTGAGATTTCTTTTCTAGCACTTATTTGATTTCATCACACCCCCAAAAATTGATTTTGAAAAACAATAAAAACCTGTGCCGAGCCGACCTTCTTTATCCTGAATCTTTGCCTTCACATTTTCAATCGTATCCGACGGCTCGACCTCCAACGTGATCGTTTTGCCCGTCAACGTTTTTACGAAGATTTGCATTTTCGCTTTTTTTCGAATATGGCGCCCTTGGGGCACCAAAAAAATTACAGTTGTCCTGTCCCTTGTCTGCTTAGAAAGAGTGAATCTCTGCAAAGAATTTATTACACATTGTTTACAATTGTAATTGTTAAAATTGCACATTGTCTATATTAAACACTTGTTAAATAAACATACAACCAGTACCGAAGACGAGGGGGGGTGGGGGGGGGGGGTACACCCCCCCAGAGCACCCGAGACCTCCGCGTGGGGGGGGGGTGGGGGGGGGGGTCACGCGACACCCACCTAGGGTTGGCAAAATACCGTTTTTTTCAAATCGTGGTAAAAAAAACCTGTATTTTTACCGGTAAAATTACGGTAATTTTACCGGAAAAAAACGAAAGCCAAAAAGTTGTAAAAACCCACATATTTTTTGCAGCCGACTTTAATTGAACCAGGATTTGTGAAAACAACTTTCAGAATGCTTTGTTCAAAATATCGTGCACCAACAAAGTAAATAAATTATGTTTGGGCTTGAAAACCCAAAAGGTCAGCAATAAATCGAAAATTATCTTTTGCTCAATCGTTTATATTCCACCAATTACACAGGAAAAAACTACAGCGTTTTCACGGGACAGTCTTTGGCCACAATAGACGAACACAGTTTGCTGCAATAACGCAATTAAACCGAATTTAGAGTCAGTTCAGATCAAAAAGAAAACAAATCAGTAATTGCGTGAGAAAGACAATTTTGAGCGACATTTGGAATTTTTGAAATTTTCAGCTCAGCTCGGCAGCTCCAGCCGATTCTTGCACCTCGCTTAACAGTTCTTTCAAAACATCAGTGTCAATTTCGTCATCATATTTTTCTTGGTCACAGATTTTCTCATTTTCTCATCAAAAATGATATAAAAACTCAGGGTCCGAAATTGAAAAAAACCGGAAAAATACGAAAAAAACCGGAAAATACAGAAACGGTCTTTTTCCCGTTTTTTTCAAGGCACCAATTTTTGCCCTGGTAAAAAAACGCGTACAAATACGTGTTTTTTTACCGGTAAAAAAACCGGTATTTTTACCATGCCAACCCTACACCCACCCCCCAAAACCTGACACTGGACCATCCACTCCACACCCCCCCCCTCGAAATTTGCTAGACACCCATAGTTGTTCTAGGGGGGGGGCCTGGGGGGCCGGCCCCCCCCAAAAAATTTTCGAATCTATCTCTATCAAACAGGTTTTTTCGGCTCAGCTATTATCTATCTAAAAAAATTTTTCAGCCAGCTATCTATCTGAAAATTTTTGTCTTCGAAGACATAAAATGAGTCAATTTTTGACCAAAATTGACCATTTTTGCTCGTAATTCTTGAAAATTTCGCTAATTTTTGGTAAAATACGCGTTTATACTTGATTTTTAGTGTATTTTAGCATTATTTTGCTGTTTTTATAGCTTTTTAGCGTTTTAGCTATCTATCTATCAAATTTCAAAATTTTGACCGGCCCCCCCAAAGTCACATGGCCCTCCCGCGGCCCCCCCCAAAATTTTCCAGCTATCTATCTATCTAGAAAATTTGCTCCAGCTATCTATATCGGCCCCCCCCAACCCCTCGGCTCTGGAACAACTATGCACCCCCCCCCCCACCTAGAGATGTAAGGGTCAAAAAAAAAATTTTTTTAAATTTTTTTTAAAAAAAAAGTAAAAAAAAATGAGCATTTTTTTTTATTTTTTTTATTAAAAATTTTTGAAATTTTTTCTTTAATGTGCCCTGAAAATGCCGTTTTTGGCATAATTTTTCGAAAGTTCAACAAAAATTTTCTTTGACTTTACCTTGTCACTTAGTCTTCAACGCTGCAGGTGGTATTCTGGATTGATTTATCGACTGTTTTCAGCCTTGGTGAGTGATGATCGACTCGCGCATTGAAGTACTTGAGCGTCGCAAAGGCTAGTTCAACAAATTCCGATGTCGCTAAGGTGAGATAGAAGCAGAGAACTCACATTTACGCATCGTTTTTCAGGATCTCGAAAGGTGGAAATTGCACTGTCTGCCACTGCAAGCGTAACCAGTACCGTGGGCGGGGGGGGGGGGGGGGGGGGGGGGCCACCCCCCCCCCCCCCCCCCCCCCCCCGGGGGGGGGGGGGGGGGGGGGGGGGGGGGACACCGTGCCACCCCCCCTAAAACCGGGCACCCCCCCCCCATCGGACCCCCCCCCCCTCGAAAATTTGGCCGACACCCCCCCCCCCATGAAATTTTGTCTGGCGGAGACCCCCCCCCCCAAAAATTTCTGCACACCCAAAATTTTTTTTCGAAAATCATGATTTTTTGTTTATAAAGTCCATAATATAAGCTGAATATATGATAACTTGACCATCTTCATTGTAATTTCAAAGATTTTGCAGCAAAATTTAGCGTTTTTCCTTTCAAATTTAAGCGAAAAAATTTCATGGGGGGTGGGGGGGTGGACCCCATAGTTGTTCTAGGGGGGGCCTGGGGGGGGCCGGCCCCCGCCAAAAAATTTTCGAATCTATCTCTATCAGACAGGTTTTTTCGGCTCAGCTATTATCTATCTAAAAAAAATTCTCAGCCAGCTATCTATCTGAAAATTTTTGTCTTCGAAGACATAAAATGAGTCAATTTTTGACCAAAATTAACCATTTTTGCCTGTAATTCTTGAAAATTTCGCTAATTTTAGGTAAAATACGCGTTTATACTTGATTTTTAGTGTATTTTTAGCATTATTTTGCTGTTTTTATAGCTTTTTAGCGTTTTAGCTATCCATCTATCAAATTTCAAAATTTTGACCGGCCCCCCCCAAAGTCACATGGCCCCCCCCCGCGGCCCCCCCCAAAATTTTCCAGCTATCTATCTATCTAGAAAATTTGCTCCAGCTATCTATATCGGCCCCCCCCCCAACCCTTCGGCTCTGGAACAACTATGGTGGACCCCCCACAGAAAATTTTAAAAAAATGCACCCCCCCATGGGACCCCCCTGGGGGTGGGGGGGTCCCACGTTACCATAGGTTGGACCCCCCCTCACTTTTTGGTCGGCACCCCCCCACGGTACCATACCCCCCCCCTCGAAAATTTTTTTGGGCCCACGGTACTGAGCGTAACTTCGTTGGTTGCTCGTTGCTGTTTCGCCTCGTGTCGTCAGCGTGATCACACCGGTTTGTTGTGGAACTTGTTTCCATGTTATTTGAGGTGAATTGAGAGGCAAAACACGAGACGTGATGTCGTCGGTGGGAAAATGGGGTCGCCGAAACCAAGTCTGAAATTTTCACCCTCCTCCCATATGAGTGGGGGTCATATGGTAAGTCGGTGTAGGGTTGTTAAACAAAAATGAAAATTTTTTTTTTAAAAAAAAAAGTGATTAAAAAAAAAACAAAAATGCCGATTTTTTTTTTTTTTTAATTCGAAAAATTTTCTTCTAATATGCTCTGAAAACCTCAATTTTGGCACAATTTTTCGAAAGTTCAACAAAAATTTTCTTTGATTATACCTCGTAAAACCTTTAGCAGTCGATTTTGGGCCGTTTTACCGACTGATTTTAGGCTTCGACAACATCTGCGATGAAGTTTTTGAGCGTCCCAAAGCTTAGCCTACCATTTCCGATGCAGATAAGGTGACGATTCGCCTCGCAGAGCGTCCGATTGTGCTCGCTGCTCCGTTTGCAAGCGCTACGTTGTCTGGTTGCTGCTTCGTGTCGTGTCGTCGCGACACCATCAGAAGAATTGATCGAATTTCAAGGCGGTATGTTTGTCTTCACTTTAGCATTAGCTTAGCTGGGGACAATTAGTGACGTTTTGGAGGTCAAAACACAAGAAGAGGCATGGTGACGGTTTGGAAAAGGGGTAATTGAGGTCACCAAAACAAAATCTGCAAAGTTCCGCCATACGGGAGTCATTCGGGAGGCGCTTGCATATCATATGTGGTTCTTCGGACTCCCTGATTGATTTAGCACAACTTTGATTTTTGAAATTTTTTTTTTTTTTTTTTAAATTTTTTTTTTTAAAAAAAAACAAAAATGACGATTTTTGTTTTTTTTAACAACCCTAAGTCGGTGGCTCCTCAGATGGTGATATTCGGACTCCCTGAAAAATTCTGAACAACTTTCATTTAAAAAAAAAATTAAAAAAAATTTTTTTTTTTTAAAAAGAAAAAAAATAGAAAATTTTTTTTTCATTGAAACATCGCCCCCCACCCCCCCCCTATTTGTACCTATGTTAAATTGACCAGTACCGTGGGCGGGGGGGGGGGTACACCCCCCCCAGAGCACCAGAGACCGTCGGGTGGGGGGGGGGGTGGGGGGGCACCGTGCCACCCCCCCCCCCCCTAAAACCGGGCACCCCCCCATCGGACCCTCCCCCCCTCGAAAATTTGGCCGACACCCCCCCCACACCCCCCATGAAATTTTGTCTGGCGGAGACCCCCCCCCCAAAAATTTTCTGCACACCCTAAATTTTTTTTCGAAAATCATGATTTTTTGTCTATAAAGTCTATAATATAAGCTGAATATATGATAACTTGACCATCTTCATTGTAATTTCAAAGATTTTGCAGCTAAATTTAGCGTTTTTCCTTTAAAATTTAAGCGAAAAAATTTCATGGGGGGGGTGGGGGGTGGAGCCTAGGGTTGTTAAACAAAAATAAAAAATTTTTTTTTAAAAATGATTTAAAAAAACAAAAATGCCGATTTAAAAAAAAAATCGAAAAATTTTCCTCTAATATGCTCTGAAAACCTCAATTTTGGCACAATTTTTCGAAAGTTCAACAAAAATTTTCTTTGATTATACCTCGTAAAACCTTTAGCAGTCGATTTTGGGCCGTTTTACCGACTGATTTTAGGCTTCGACAACATCTGCGATGAAGTTTTTGAGCGTCCCAAAGCTTAGCCTACCATTTCGGATGCAGATAAGGTGACGATTCGCCTCGCAGAGCGTCCGATTGTGCTCGCTGCTCCGTTTGCAAGCGCTACGTTGTCTGGTTGCTGCTTCGTGTCGTGTCGTCGCGACACCATCAGAAGAATTGATCGAATTTCAAGGCGGTATGTTTGTCTTCACTTTAGCATTAGCTTAGCTGGGGACAATTAGTGACGTTTTGGAGGTCAAAACACAAGAAGAGGCATGGTGACGGTTTGGAAAAGGGGTAATTGAGGTCACCAAAACAAAATCTGCAAAGTTCCGCCATACGGGAGTCATTCGGGAGGCGCTTGCATATCATATGTGGTTCTTCGGACTCCCTGATTGATTTAGCACAACTTTGATTTTTGAAATTTAAAAAAAAAAAATTTTTTTTTAAACAAAAATGACGATTTTTGTTTTTTTAACAACCCTAGTGGAGCCGCCCACAGAAAATTTTGAAAAAATGCACCCCCCCATGGGACCCCCTGGGGGGGGGGGGGTCCCACGTTACCATAGGTTGGACCCCCCCCCCTCACTTTTTGGTCGGCACCCCCCCCCCCACGGCACCATACCCCCCCCCTTCGAAAATTTGTTTGGGCCCACGGTACTGACAGTGACACCCCCCAAAAATTTTCTCGGACCACCCAAAAATCATGAATATTAGCTCAAAAATCATGATTTTTTGTCTTTAAAGTCCAGAATATAAGCTAAATATATGATAACTTGAGAGTCTTCATTGTAATTTCAAAGATTTTCGCAGCAAAATTTATCGTTTCTCCCTCAAAATTTAAGCGAAAAAAACACATGGGTGGGGTGGGGGGTGTGCACCCCCCCAGAAAATTTTAGACAATCGTGCACCCCCCATGGCCCACGCCTGGGGGGGGGGGTGTCACTGTACCATGACTGACACCCCCCCACTGAAAAATTTTCGGCACCCCCCCCCCACGTGACGACACCCCCCCCCCCTCGAAAATTTGCTTTCGCCTTCGGTACTGCATACAACAATTGCACAATAAACTTGGTTTGATTTTTCTGCATAGTTGTAAATGTTCTATGAAAAGGCTTCGTTGCAATAACGCACACGCACGGGCTTAGGATTCGAAAAAAGTGAAAATCCCGTTTTTTTAATTTTTGAAAAATTTAAAAAAAATTAATTTAATTAAAAAATAAATTAATTTTTTTTTAATTCAACATTTAAAAATGCCGGAGGAAAATTTTCAGATAGATAGCTCATCATAGCTGGCTGGGAAATTTTGTTACATAGATAATAGCTAAAAAATCCCGATTTAAAAATTTTAAAAAAATAAATAAAAAAAAATAAAAAAAATTCGAACCCTACGCACGGCACCAGTACCGTGGGCCCAAAACAATTTTCGAAGGGGGGGTATGGTGCCGTGGGGGTGCCGTGGGGGGGGGGGGGTGCCGACCAAAAAGTGAGGGGGGGGGTCCAACCTATGGTAACGTGGGACTAGGGTTGTTAAAAAAACAAAAATCGTCATTTTTGTTTTTTTCTTTAAATTTTTTTTTTAAATTTCAAAAATCAAAGTTGTGCTAAATCAATCAGGGAGTCCGAAGAACCACATATGATATGCAAGCGCCTCCCGAATGACTCCCATATGACGGAACTTTGCAGATTTTGTTTTGGTGACCTCAATTACCCCTTTTCCAAACCGTCACCATGCCTCTTCTTGTGTTTTGACCTCCAAAACGTCACTAATTGTCCCCAGCTAAACTAATGCTAAAACATACCGCCTTGAAATTCGATCAATTCTTCTGATGGTGTCGCGACGACACGACACGAAGCAGCAAGCAACCAGACAACGTAGCGCTTGCAAACGGAGCAGCGAGCACAATCGGACGCTCTGCGAGGCGAATCGTCACCTTATCTGCATCGGAAATGGTAGGCCAAGCTTTGGGACGCTCAAAAACTTCATCGCAGATGTTGTCGTAGCCTAAAATCAGTCGGTAAAACGGCCCAAAATCGACTGCTAAAGGTTTTACGAGGTACAATCAAAGAAAATTTTTGTTGAACTTTTGAAAAATTTTGCCAAAATTGAGGTTTTCAGAGCATATTAGAGGAAAATTTTTCGATTTTTTTTTTAAATCGGCATTTTTGTTTTTTTTAATCACTTTTTTTTAAATTTCATTTTTGTTTAACAACCCTACGTGGGACCCCCCCATGGGGGTCCCATGGGGGGTGCATTTTTTCAAAATTTTCTGTGGGGGGTCCACCCCCCCCCCCATGATAATTTTTCGCTTAAATTTTGAAGGAAAAACGCTAAATTTTGCTGCAAAATCGTTGAAATTACAATGAAGATGGTCAAGTTATCATATATTCAGCTTATATTACGGACTTTATAAACAAAAAATCATGATTTTCGAAAAAAAATTTAGGGTGTGCAGAAAATTTTGGGGGGGGGGTCTCCGCCAGACAAAATTTCATGGGGGGCACGGTGCCCCCCCACCCCCACCCCACCCGACGGTCTCTGGTGCTCTGGGGGGTGTACCTAGGGTTAGGGGGAAAAAATCCGGATTTTTTTTAAATTAAAAAAAAAAATTTTTTTTAATTTTTTTTTACAAGTTAGGTTTGTTCGAAGCGTCTCGTCGAGCTGAGTTCATCTAGACTATTTTCAGAACGATCCGGAAAACTATAAGAGCGAAAATCGTGTTTTATTGAAATTATGTCCATTTCATAGAGGGAAAGTTGCATTTTCAACAGTAAAACAGGACAATTTTCGACGTGTACTTGAATATTGAACCGTTCTTAGTTGTTCCTCTTTAGAAAATTACCAAAATTTGACTGTGTTCAAAAATTCCTGTTTGCTGTAGCTAAGTCGGCAACCCCTGTCGACCCGGTGCCCCCCCCCCAAGACACTTACTTTCAGGTTCAACCAGCTATGCTATCTGCCACATGGCGGAGAGCCCACTCTTCAAATCATCGTATCGAAAACACGTACCATGATTTCGCGATCACGTTGCGGGCAACTGACAGACGCAAGTTTAACACGTTAGTTTAGCTCAGCACGCAAGTTTTAACATGTGGCCATGTTATCGGGTATCTGAAAAACGGTCGTGTGATGTGGTATTAACCAACATCCCCGCTCCAATTGTTTAACAATATATCGCACAACTCCATTGTAGACCTATAACGTACGCCAATCAACAAGATATCATGTTCATCTCATGGCCTACCGACTGAAAAAACATGTTCTAAGTTGCAAGAAAACGATTTCTGAAACGATATTTCAATTCAGTTAAGTCATTTCAACGCTAAAAATTGACTCTAGAAGTCATCCAAATCGAAAAACATGGAGTACGTCGGTCAAAATGACCAAATAATGACATGTACCTAAGCACACAAAGAAGTTGGGAAGAAAATTTGGTTTGAACTTTCAAAAAATTATGCCATAAATCGAATTTTCAGAGCAAAGTAGAAGAAAAATTTTTCAAATTTTTTTTTTTAAGTTTGAAAAAAAAAATCCAAATTTTTTTTAAAAAAAAAAGAAAAAAAAATAAAAAAAAAAATTTTTTTTCAAAGCCCCTAACCCTAGGTGTACCCCCACCCCCCCTCGCCCACGGTACTGCACGGCACGTCACACCGCCCGTGACGCGTGAAACCAGATTACTGAACTGACATCGGCGGCATCCGCATCGCATCTGCTTATAAAAGTGTTTGGTATCGGATCGGTCGGAACGGAGTCCACAAAATTACAAAAAGCTAAACCGAAGTCGGATCCAACGTCGTAAAACCAAAGCGTGTATTACGTTACTTAGTAAACGGTTGCTAACAAGATACTTTTTTAATAGAATTCAATACAATTATTTATTTTGCTTCGTGTGACCTTTGTTGCGGTGTGGATTCACTCATCTCATCTGGTTTTTTTCTCATCCACAAGCAACTTTACGCGGCCTTCTGAGATTTTAATCATTTAAAGAACTCCAACAACCCCCAACCAAAATGTTTTATTCATTCATTTAACTCAGTATTCCTCCGACACCCAATAACTTTGAAATATTGCCTCCGCTTCTCTGTACAGCAAAACGTCCGCCCACTGGAATGTCTGAATCAATCGTTTTTCTTTTACCGACAAAACGTTCAACAGACGCTCGGTGCTGGTTTGCTGATTTGTGCATATCACGTTTTGACGAATTTTTTCGTTTTTTCGCCGATATTTGCCGGAGGTTCGATTGTATTCCACCGGTGAGGCTCTTCGAAAGTACTGTGCTGCTGGCCAGTTGAGTTTGTGTCGAAGAATCGCCCAGGAACCACAGAGATCAGTTGTCAATCCGACAAAATCCAGATTGCGCAAAAGGGATAACGATTCATGAAAGTCGTGATTTGCGCCGTTCCAGCCGAGCTCCTTCGACTGAACGTTTGTAAACAGCCGGTAAGTCAAATTTTGTTCGGCTTCATTCTCCGGAGTCAGCGGAGCGAATAATATTCGTGGGTTGTTTGATGTTTTATTTTCTCGTTGTGAAAATGATGGCGATGGAATGCCGTGGATTTTCCGCGCCACGTTCCAGCATTGGTCGATTGTTTCTTGGAGCGAGAGTGCGCGACGTGTGATCCATCTAAAATCAAGTGCTCTAAAATTGCTTTTTATCATTTTTTATATTTTTCAAAAGTTTTATTTTTAAAAAAAATCCGTATTTTATTGTGACTTCAAGTGGGATTCGAACCCACGTCCCTGGTCACCTGCGCCAGACCAGCGCCTTCAACCACCTGACCGCGAGGATTCTTTTAGGTAAGATTCGCTTTTTTGCTTCAAACCGTGCATTTTCTTTTGCGTGAGATTGCAATAGTTAATGTGATCCACAGCCAAACACACTGAAACACTCACTATAAAAAATCTGGCGTTTCCATCGGCGAGTAAAAACATCAGCTAGTGAGAATTAGAGCCAATTAGCGTTTAGAAAAACGTCTGCTAACGCCGATGAAAACACCAGCATTTTTACGGTGCTCGCGTGCTGCAGTGACGCAGGGTCTTCTGACGAAGCGTTGCAGTTTATTTTTTCATCGATGACACGGTTTTCACTGACTCGCCGCGCGTTTCCTTCCAGTACGACACGAACTGCTCCACGGGATCACGGAGAATCGTGAAGCGAAATGCGCCCGGTTTGGCGACGTTTTCGATGAACCAACGGCTGTTTGCGGTGTTCAGCGGAAAATGCTCAACGATTCCTGTAACATTGGAGGAGAGTGCTGTGATGAGATACAGGAGAAATCAAACGAGAGACCCCTCGAACACAATGGTATTGGCCAAAAACTGCGCAGAACCATATTCATTCTGGAATTTGATCGTTTCGTTCTGAAAATTCTCGTCCTGTTCTGTTCTCTGTTTTATTCGGCGCGTCTAAGCGTCTGGCAAACGCACCAGTAAACAGGTTTCACTCCAGCAAGGTGGCCACTGGTCACACCCGGCAAGTGGCCACATTGTGCTTGCGTCGTTGGTGACCAGTGTGTTTATTTACACGTGCACACTAAAATGCAGCAATTTGCGCATCACTGGTACGAAAAACAGTTGCGCAACACACTCTGACATTCGAGGAGAACAAGTTTTCTTGGCATTCTGTAAAACTGCCGCTTGACAGCAGAACAAAAGCACTGTACGAGCGCTCCATCATGTTCATCAATCAACTGCCTGCTGAACAATTCTGGGAACGTGGTCGGTCGTGCTCATTTTGTTCAAATTTTGTTCTGTGCGGCCACTGGCAGTCTCGCTGCTGCCTCCCATCCACACGCTTACCGTCCAGTCCTCGGTTCAGGAACGTGCGATACTGCGGGCAGCCTCTGCGCAAGCGGGCGACCGTGAACGAGCCGCTCTCGACGTAGAAGTCCTCGTCCAACAGCGCACCCCCATGTTGTTTAGGGCTCCTCCAAAAGGATCCATTCACCCGCGCAACACAGGCGCCCGACTTGAGACAGTTGCCGCATCCGGTGTACGTCAGGCATCGGAGGTGACGCTCAGCGCAGAACAGCCGCAGTTCGCGCCTCGTTGCCTCGCTGCCGGTTTTGTGCACGGCGTGATAGATGAAACGAGTGGTTGCGAACGGGGGATTCGACTGATACGGAGTTTTAGTGCCATCATGAAGCGATGAAGGAGCTGAGTCGCTGCTGCTGCTGATGTCTCTGACGATGTTGTCATTGAGATTCAGTATTCTGCTGAACAGTAAACCGGTGGACATGAGCAGAATGGTAATTGGCACTAGTCGCCGGAAAAATACGTTTCTCATTTGTTTGTGAAAAAAGCGTTTTTTTCGTTTTTTTGTGTTTCTATGAACGTGAACAAGAAAACTTATGAAAGCATGCTTTTTTTATGAAAGAAAGAAAGCATGAAAACTGTGTGTCTTTTATTTTTGTTTGAAAAAATCAACATGCACAAGGACACACACGCGTTGCACGTACAAAACTTTCTTACTAAATGCAGCCGTCATATGTCAGTCAATAAAGTGAAAACACTGACAAAAATGTTTGTTGACATTGACAAACATGGAAATGCACTCTTCAAAGCGTTATTATACGATTTATTCAATATTTCATGAACTTTCACTCTTCAGCCGGCTTGAATGATTTAGTTGCTCGCTAAAAATTCGTTTCGCCTCCTCATAAAGTTGCTCATCCGCCCACTGGAACGTTCGAATTTGCTCGATTTGTTCATCGGTCAAGGCCGCTAACAAATGGGCGCTTCTTGTCTCTGCCACCAGCGTTCGTCCGTCAAAATACGGACGTGGCCAACAGAGAGCCCTTCGAAGTAGTCGCCAGCTGGCCGCCAATTCTGACGTCAAACCAACAAAGTCTAACGATCGTAAATAATCGATCGTTTGAGAAAATGTCCGTTTCCAATTCGCGCCAGCCGAGCTCCCTCGACTGAACATTGGTCAAGAACAGATACGCCACGACCGGTTGCGGCACGCTCCGCTGTTGACCGGGCGCTTCTGGTCGCACTCTTTCGCGGGCCAGTTCCAGCCATTGTTGATCGTTTTGCGGTAGTTTCAAACTGCCATTGGTCAAATTTGTGTGAACGTTGAAGCAGGTTGAAATTGTTTCGTTCAGGCCGTCGAAACCGAACGGAGCTGCGGTCGTTCTGTGAAGAAGTTTGTGATTCAAAAAGAAACTCTCAACGTTTGGCTGTGGCGTCGCTGTTGACTGCAAGGAAACATAATGCGACACTTTTAAGTGAAAACTAGAAAACACACGGCATGGGAAACCATAACATGATCAATGGGACATGTTGGAAGGCGACAAATTTGTGCGAAGTTGTTTTGAAGTGAAGCATGCAGGCGTGTTTTTATTCTTTTGTTATTGTGTGTTCTGGGCGTTTTGAGAGAATCATTGTAGGAGCTTTCTCGCAAGTGCAGCACAGAAAAAACACCGAAAATCGGAAAGACTTAGCAATTCGCCACTACTGTAATTTTGTAAAAGTGAACTGTTGCACGGTACGTTTGCTTAAACCTGACGCTTTTTTCGCAGAGCTCAAAGAAAAACGCACGAGAACGGAGTTGCAACAAAATATAGTATTCAACCAGAAAAGAGGTTATGTGATCTCAACCAAACGCGATGTTATTCGTTTGCTCACTGAAATTCAAAGTTTCGCTTGCTCTGTATTCTGCAGAAAAGTGACAGGTTTAATCGAACAAGCCACAAGAACTTTGCACTCACCTGAAATGACGCCAGTACGAGACAAACTGCTCCACCGGCTCTCGAATGATCGTGAATCGAAATGCTTGCTGACTGGTGAAGGAAGCGCTGGTTCTCTCGGACGAACAGTGGGAAATGTTCAACGACCCATGAAACAGCAAAACGGATTGAAATTATCAAACACTTGGAATGAATGCATGAATCACATTTTTGACTTGCAGTGGTCTTTGATTGGACGTTCAACAACTTTTGCTCAACCGTGTTGTTATTGACAAGGCTTCTAGTGTGATTGGCTCACGCTGAACTAGAGCTGCCAGTTTTGTTTTGTTTTTTTTCTAATAGTTCCATAGATATTGTTTGTTTTCGTGTGCTTTCCAAAGAACTCCTTGTTCGAAAACCATGCGAGCGAGCACGCAAGAAACTTCACACTGGCAGACACGCGCGCGCTCTCTACCGTGCGTGCCATTGTGTCTTGTGTGCCAGTGTGTTACGTATGTGCCATTGTGCCACGTGTCCCAGCATGTTACGTGTGTGCTATTGTGCCACGTGTGGCGGTGTGTTACGTTTGTGCCATTGTGCCACGTGTCCCAGTGTGTTACGTGTGTGCCATTGTGCCTTGTGTGCCAGTGTGTTACGTATGTGCCATTGTGCCACGTGTCCCAGTGTGTTACGTGTGTGCCATTGTGCCACGTGTGCCAGTGTGTTACGTGTGCCATTGTGCCACGTGTGCCAGTGTGTTTCTTGTGTGCCATTGTGCCTGGTGGGCCAGTGTGTTACGTATGGGCGATTGTGCCACGTGTCCCAGTGTGTTACGTGTGTGCCATTGTGCCACGTGTGCCAGTGTGTTACGTATGTGCCGTTGTGCCACGTGTCCCAGTGTGCTACGTGAGTGCCATTGTGCCTTGTGTGCCAGTGTGTTACGTATGTGCTATTGTGCCACGTGTCCCAATGTGTTACGTGTGTGCCATTGTGCCACGTGTGGCAGTGTGTTACGTGTGTGCTATTCCCACGTGTGCCAATGTGTTACGTGTGCCATTGTGCCACGTGTACAGTGTGTTACGTGTGTGCCATTGTGCCACGTGTACAGTGTGTTACGTGTGCCATTGTGCCACGTGTGCCAGTGTGTTACATGTGTGTCATTGTGCCATGTGTGCCAGTGTGTTAGGTGTGTGCCATTGTGCCACGTGCCAGTGTGTGTTACGTGTGTGTGCCATTGTGCCACGTGTCCCAGTGTGCTACGTGTGTGCCATTGTGCCTCGTGTGCCAGTGTGTTACGTGTGTGCCATTGCAAGCACAAAGTGTGCGTGTTACGTGCGTGCCATTGTGCCAGCTGTGTACAGTGTTACAGTGTGTGCCATTGTGCCACTTGAGCGTGTGTTACGTGTGTGCCATTGTGCCACGTGTGCCAGTGTGTTACGTGTGGGCTTGTGGTGGTAACACATCCCCTCGCTTAAAACAGCCTAATTATTTGCTTACCGTCGATTCGTCTGTCAAAGAAGGCCGTCGCGTTCTCGCAGCAACTCCTGATCTCGATGTGCCGTAAATTCGGCGCCATTCACCAGCCAATCACTGTCGTTCGATTTGAACGCCGCGTGCAGCATGCACAAAAACAGACGTCTCAAGCGGCGTTCGTCGCCGGACTCGAATGCACCGCATTGTTTGCTGTGTCAGGCAAGTCAGATTCTGCTCGGCGCAATACGCGCGCAACACTTTGCCGCGTTTTACCGCTGCCTGCCTGTAGGGTGTCACGTCACAACTTATTCCCCCATGATCCATTGCTTTCCTGTACGGCGTCGTCACCGCATATGACCTATGGTGCTCGTTATTGTTAATGGTTTCGCAAGCCTCACAAGAAATAAGCTCTTCACCAGCATTGAGACTTGAAGTCGTGAGCGCACGGGAACGTTATAAATATGATGCAGCACGCGGGCACGGGGAGTGTTAGTAGTTCGGTACCATTACCGCACGGGGAAGTTATGATGCGACAAAGTTATGACGTGACACCGGTTTTCTGGGATCGCGTGATAGATGTACCGCTGAATTGCTGTGCTGTTGTGATACTTTTATCTCTTTTTGTTGTTGCTCCAAGAGCTTCCTCCGAAATGCGAATGGCTCATTATAATTGTTCACCATGACTGAGTTGTTGACAACGGTGAGGTATCGTTGATGTAGTCGTGAACGGAAAGACAAGCCAGTAAAGCACGCAGCAGACGGCAAAAGGAGCAAACAGCAGAGATAATGGGATCGTTTTTGAAAGGCACATTTGGAATGGACGTTCGGGCTTATCTTCACATTACAT
>JASANC010004599.1:0-12850 GCA_030248135.1 Theristus sp. LFF4_11
AGCCCCTAACCCTAGGCCTAATCAATGATGTGCTCCTTGAATCAAAAAGAAATTCTAGAAATAAACCAGAATGAATGAATGTTATCATCGGCACAAACTAAATTACATTCAACCGGTAAGTTGGCCAGTCAATACACTTCGCTTCTTCAATTATTGTCAAATCTCGCGTGCAAAACACGAATACAAACTTGTAGACTGTACGCCAAATCGGCGCGCGCTTTATTCGCGTTCACTTCCTGGTCGTAAGTAGCCTTCTGCAGCTCGTAGTCGCGTTTCGCCTTCGCGATTTCAATGTCGTTCACGTATTTCGCCTTCAAACGCTCCTCTTCAGCGGCCGCTTCCTAGAAGCAGGGAACTGTTTTATAAAATTGTAATTCTTATTGATTCTGCAAAAGTTCGAGGACAGATAGAAAAAATCGCCGATCACCAGGCTTGGCCACAACACCGACCGAAATGTCGATTCAAATGCTCAGCGACAAAATCGCTGATGGCTAATAAACAGAATGCATATGCACTGGCGGTAACTGCTGGAGCGAGTTCAGGACAGACAGATCAGACATCAGAGCTATGGTATAGGTCGATAGAAGCACGAGGTTGTTGCTGAACAAGTGAATGACCACAAATCAACCAAAAATTGCATTGCGGTTCTCCAAAAACTTTACTGCCTGGTGCTTTCACGATGACTAAGGGTGCATTCATGTTGCAGTATTTCGCGACCGCGCAGCAACAGTATATTTTAACACCGCTGTGAGGTCACCAAATACTGCTTCATGAACGCCCCTTAATGGTGCATTCATGAAGCTGTATTTAGTGAATGCGTAGCTATGTTTCAACACAGCTGTGCGTCACTAAATACTGCTTCAGGAATGCCGCTTAACGTTGCCCGTGGCCCTGTTGCACCGCATCCCTCGTCACTCACCTTGATGCGAGCCTCCGCATTCGCCTGTGCCTCGCCCATTCGCGCGTCTCGTTTCACCTCCGCCGTTCGCCCACGACCAAGAGCTTTCAAGTAACCCTGGAAAAACGCCGACAACAAACATAAGTCAGTTTTGTGATGCTTCGGAAATGGAACACTGAAGACGGACACTTTCAAGTAACCCTGGAAAAGCCAACAACAAAAACGACATCAGTATTGTGATGCTTCGGAAATGGAACGTTGGAGACGGACACCGCAAGGAGTGGAGTTTCTTCTGTGTTTTTTTTCAGCTGAACGGCAACAACAACACCATGGTAACGGACTTTCAGTTATCTCTGGCAAAGCAGATTTCAACGATTACCGCTTGAACCAAACACGTCAAGACTAGAAACGGCATCAGAAACATCTCCGGTTTTTAAACTACAGGGTGGGCCAAAAAAAGGTTCCAATTCTAAAATGTTCTCACTGGCGTGTGCTGAGGTGTTTTGAGCTGAAAATTGGAACACCATTAGAAAACATTTGGAGGTTTTTCTGACCAAATTTTTGTTACGGTATGTTGCTCCTATCACTCAAAACAGCAGAATATCTTAAAAACATGAAAAATCGTCAAATGTGGTGAAATACAGAGGGTTGATTTAGCTGTAACAAGAACCTCACGGCTTAAAACTTGGAACACTGTTAGAACACTTTGAGAGTTTTTTGTGATCAAATTTTTTTTGGTTTACACGTTTCTGTTCATTTTTTACAGTGCAATTTTCAAAAAATAGCGATTTTTGACGAAAACCAACATTCATTCATAATCTCACTGTTTATCATTGCTCATAAACGGACTTCCGAACTGATGTATCGCCGTGCGGGGCAAAATTGAACTGAACAAATTGCCGAACCACTATGGAAAAGTTATTCGCATGTTCCCACCAATTGGCAGACCAGACTCCTTGCTCTGCCGTCCACTTAACCATGATGGCAGCAAAGACTGAAAATGGAATTGCATCTTTCACTGCAGAATATAACCAGTCTGCTATGGTGAAAAATATTGTATCAGAGTGGCAAATTGTGTGAATTAAAAAAAGAAAAAAACAGTTTGCATCTTGAAAGATAAATTCGCATCTGTTCTGGGCAGAACCGCTCACGCACGCTCAGACTCAAACTGAAACATCAGGTTGTTCAAAGACTGTTCAAATGCAATTCAGCATTCGGCATTTCCATGCTACTGTATATGCGTATTGTTTTTTTCATCTTTTTTTGTGTTGTGAACACTCGGGTTGTCACCAACGTTCATCATTTGGTCTTTGTTACAGCTATATTAACCCTCTGCATTTTACCACATTTGTCGATTTTTCATGTTTTTCAGATATTCTGCTGTTTTGAGTGATAGGGGCAACATACCGTAACAAAAATTTGGTCAGAAAAACCTCCAAATGTTTTCTAACAGCGTTTCAATTTTCAGCTCTAAACACCTCAGCACACGCCAGTGAGAGCATTTTAGAATTGGAACCTTTTTTTGGCCCACCCTGTGTAAACAAATCAGCTGATTGGTTGGTGATCACGTGATGCTGGCTTTCTTCGCAGGCATTGATTGCTGTGGGGGCGGAGTCTGTGTAGCTGTTGTTTCTGATCGACAGCGTCGATTTCGATTGACTCAAAAACTCAACAGAGCTGCTTGTTCTACGCGTTTCTCTGCTCACCTCATCGTCGTGAATGTCCTTCAGAGTGTAGCTGACGACCGTAATGCCCATGTTGACGAGATCAGAGCTGGCCACTTCGAACACCTTCTCCGAGAACTTGTGCCGATCCTGGTAGATCTCCTGAAACAGTTCGGCCGGCGTTTAGTTCAGTCAAAAAGGCAAAACATCCAATGGAATGCTCCAACGGATTGACTGAGTGCAGTCAAATTATTCGTCGAGCAGGGTGAAACACCGTTCAACAACCACAAAACAGTGCAGAGAACAACAACAAAAAGAACAACAACAAAAAGAACAACAACAAAAACAACAACAACAACAACAACAACAACAACAACAACAACAACAACAACAACAACAACAACAACACCAACAACAACAACAACAACAACAACAACAACAACAACAACAACAACAACAACAACAACAACAACAACAACAACAACAACAACAACAACAACAACAACAACAACAACAACAACAACAACAACAACAACAACAACAACAACAACAACAACAACAACAACAACAACAACAACAACAACAACAACAACAACAACAACAACAACAACAACAACAACAACAACAACAACAACAACAACAACAACAACACCAACAACAACAACAACAACAACAATATAAAACAACAACAATATAAAACCAAAAAAGGCGCACAAACTTCGACGGTCATCAGCCCCATGATGGCGCGTTGGTGTCCCTCGAGTGTCTCGTGTGCCACGTGCTGAATCTCGGGCACCGATTTACCGAGGAATTGTTGCGCGGCCGTTGCCAGCATGTCCTTGTTTTGACCTTGGATTTTCACCTGAGCAAATTGAGTTTTTTGTTTTTTTTGCGAAATTTTGCAAAGAATGAAAACGGCTTGTTCAACAACTCCGCAAACTCAATCAAACAAAAAAGCAAGTATGCGTGCTGATGCAGTCAAACTGCAAAAGATTGGCCTTTCAATCTGGCATACTAATTGGCTCCACATCATTATCATTGCACTTATCAGTGAGCAGAGTTCAAAAGCAGCCAATCGGCTAATTGCCTATCATAATTTACAGTTCGCCTGTGGTTACGTCGGCAACATCAACACAGTTTATTCAAAATCCAATGAAAAAAAACCAATTCCAATGACTGGTTGCTTCAAAACGAAAAAAAACGCAACAACAAGAGTTCAGCTCCAAGTCAGGCAAACCTGCGCGATGCCAGTGACGGAAATTGGAACGCCGAGTTTGGTGTACACGCGTGGACTGTCCACTTTCAACGTCATCACGTTCAACGGCAACTTTTGGATCTGCTGCACCACCGGCAACACGAAAATGCGCCCGCCGGGCACGTATGACGGCTTGCCGTGGCAGCAGCCTGCAGCGCAACACGGAACGGAGCTTGCTTTGGATTTTGAAAGGATAATTGAGCACACGATTTCAGATAAAAGATTGCTCGTTCAAAATATGGGTCCACTCAAAATTCGTCGCCGCGCTGATTTATGGCTTAAATGAGAGCCTTCGCTAAACTGATCAACAACAGTGAGTGTCCAGCAGAAAAGTGACCCGCGTCAGATAGTGACGGCATTCAACCGTCAATTCATCCCTGCGGGCAGCGGCAGCGACAGACGCACGCGAGTTGTAGTCCGAGCTATTAAACGTCGACAGCGCGACATCCGTTTGTTCTTCGGAACAGATGTGGTCGCGAAGAAGTGCCAATCTATTTCCAACAGCACGGCGCAAGGTCCTGACGGCATCTGCAATCGCCATTTGAAACACCTGGGTCCAACGGCGCATCGATGGCTGGCCAACATGTTCGCGAGGTCAATAAATGAATGCAAAATTCCGGCGATCTGGAAGCGAGCCAATGTGATTCCGCTCCTGAAGCCAGGAAAACCGCCAGAACTGAGCAACAGCTACCGCCCGGTGTCACTGCTTTCGCCCGTCGCCAAACTGTTGGAACGCTTGTTGCTGGACCCGCTGTCACAGTACCTGCTGCCGCAGCTACGACAGCACCAGCACGGCTTCCGCAAAGGACGATCTACAATCTCAGCTCTCCTCAAGGTGTCGACATCGGTGGCGACCGGCTTCAACAGACCGAAACCTGCGGACCGCACGGCGCTTGTCTGCGTAGACCTGTCGAGGGCCTTCGACACGGTGGACCACCGACTCCTGCTCAAGCAACTCTCGACGACTGATCTACCCGGCACCCTACTACGATGGCTATCGGCGTACTTACGAGGTCGAGAAGCGTGCTGCACATTCAGAGGAGCAACGTCACCACACCGCCACATAAAAATGGGCGTGCCGCAAGGCTCGGTGCTATCGCCGCTTCTGTTCAACGTGTACGTCGCAGACATTCCTGAGCCGCCACAAGAGGTCAACGTCGTCTCCTACGCCGACGACTTCACGCTGACGGCCAGCAGCCCCCGATACACGGAGGCAGCTGCGGTGCTGACTGAATACCTGAATAAACTCTGCGCGTTCTTCGAACGTAAACGCCTGACAGTCAACGTCAACAAAACGACGGCGTCGCTATTCACGCCCGACAACCGAGAGCACAAGGCCGACCCCAACGTGCGCATCGCCAACGCCAAGCTGCCGACAGAACTGACACCGAAGATTCTCGGCGTCACATTCGATCCAAAACTGTCATTCATGCAACACTGCAATGCTACCGCGTCCAAGGCATCCAGACGAGTCCGCACACTCAAGGCGCTAAGCGGCACTAGCTGGGGCGCCACAAAAGAGACACTGCTGACGGTGCACCGCGCGACAGTCAAGAGCGTCATCAACTACGCTGCCCCGGTCTGGGCGCCAAACGCAGCCGCCACGAACATTGAAAAACTGCAGCGGGTGCAGAATGCAGCGCTCCGCGTCGCCACGGGTTGCCACACTGCCGCGCCTGTCCATCACCTGCATACGGAGTGCGCCGAGCTGCCGGTGGAGGAACACCTCCGCATGCTCTGCGTACAATATCTCGCGAGCGCGCGCTACGATGACGCACATCCGTATTATCGCGAGGCGTCCGTCTCCACGCGACACAGAGCCATGAAACACACGCTGGCGTCAAGGTTCGATCACGAGGCCGCCCAGGCGATCAACGTCCAGCACTCGACGCGCCAACAGCTCCTGAACTTTGTCCACAGCGTGTCTGTCGCGGACGTCATTGCACGGTGTCCGGCGAACCCTGTGCTCAACGCGCCAGCGCCACCCATCTCATTGACTGAGCGCCAACTGCCACGCTACACGAGGCGTCGATTGGCACAACTGCGGTCGGGCTACTGTTCGATGTTGGCGTCATACCAGCACAAGATAGACAGCAGATGTCCAGCGCGATGCCCACTCTGCAACGACGCTGACGAAGACGTTCGCCACATCTTCACGTGTCCTGTTCGAGCGCTCGACGTCGTCGCGCGAGACCTGTGGGACCAGCCGGCACAGGTCGCGAAGGCACTGCGTCTGCCGACGGAACAATAACCAGCAGCAGCACGGCAACAAACAACAACAACAACAACAGTGAGTGTATGGCCTTTTTAAAGTTATTCAATTTGAAAATTTTTACTCCACTGCGTTTTGCCTGCATGTAATTTTCAGATTACGCCGCCCATTGGCCCTTTCTGTTTATACTTCCTTAGTTTCTTCCGTTAAAAAATTTCGAAAAAGCCACACACACACGGTTACTCAGTGGAACGAAGGCTTTCATTTGGGTCTTTAAATTCAACGCAGAGAGACGATTTTTTAGCAGAACCATATTGGAGGAGTCAGCGAAAACCAGCAGAAACACCCACGCTGTGACCAAAAAAATGAAAACCAAGAAACAAGTTGAATAGAATTGCTGAAGTTCACAAACAATAAAAAACGCACCGCTGACCACCATCGCTTCATTCGGACCACACGTGTAAAACGCCATCGCGCTCGTTTATAGATGATGCACGGTAAATGTTGAGTTGTGTTGTGATTGTGAATAAAGCCAATTGTTGCAGAAGAAAAACAATGACGACGCCGCAGGCAGGAGCGCAACAGATTTACCAGCGGAAGGAATCGGATCGGATTGATTTCGTACGATAAAAACCCGCAAACCTGAGAACTAAAAAAACTTCGAAAAATAGTGAAAATCATAGTTGTTCTAGGGGGGGCCTGGGGGGAGCCGGCCCCCCCCAAAAATTTTCGAATCTATCTCTATCAGACAGGTTTTTTTGGCTCAGCTATTATCTATCTAAAAAAATTTCTCAGCCAGCTAGCTATCTGAAAATTTTTGTCTTCGAAGACATAAAATGAGTCAATTTTTAACCAAAATTGACCATTTTTGCTCGTAATTATTGAAAATTTCGCTAATTTTAGGTAAAATACGCGTGTATACTTGATTTTTAGTGTATTTTTAGCATTATTTTGCTGTTTTTGTAGCGAAAGCGGGACCTCGGGTGAGGGGGGTGTTTGCCTAATTTTAGAGGGGGGGGGGTTGGGTAGGGTTGTTAAAAAAAACAAAAATCGTCATTTTTGTTTGTTTTTTTTTAAAAAATTTCAAAAATCAAAGTTGTGCCAAATCAATCAGGGAGTCCGAAGAACCACATATGATATGCAAGCGCCTCCCGAATGACACCCGTATGGCGGAACTTTGCAGATTTTGTTTTGGTGACCTCAATTACCCCTTTTGCAAACCGTCACCATGCCTCTTCTTGTGTTTTGACCTCCAAAACGTCACTAATTGTCCCCAGCTAAGCTAATGCTAAAGTGAAGACAAACATACCGCCTTGAAATTCGATCAATTCTTCTGATGGTGTCGAAGCGTGACGCTAAAGCGACGACACGACACGAAGCAGCAACCAGACAACGTAGCGCTTGCAAACGGTGCAGCGAGCACAATCGGACGCTCTGCGAGGCTAATCGTCACCTTATCTGCATCGGAAATGGTAGGCTAAGCTTTGGGACGCTCAAAAACTTCATCGCAGATGTTGTCGAAGCCTAAAATCAGTCGGTAAAACGGCCCAAAATCGACTGCTAAAGGTTTTACGAGGTATAATCAAAGAAAATTTTTGTTGAACTTTCGAAAAATTGTGCCAAAATTGAGGTTTTCAGAGCATATTAGAGGAAAATTTTTCGAATTTTTTTTTTTTTAAATCGGCATTTTTGTTTTTTTTAATCACTTTTTAAAAAAAAATTTCATTTTTGTTTAACAACCCTAGGGGGGGGTCAGGTGCCTTCTCGGTGAGGGGGGGTGCACGGGCAGCAAATTTTCCTGAGGGGGGGGGGTGCACTGGCAGAAAAATTTCGTGAGGGGGGGTGCACGTAGGGTTAGGGGCTTTGAAAAAAAAAATTTTTTTTTAACTTAAAAAAAAATTTGAAAAATTTTTCTTCTACTTTGCTCTGAAAATTCGATTTATGGCATAATTTTTTGAAAGTTCAAACCAAATTTTCTTCCCAACTTCTTTGTGTGCTTAGGTCTACAATGGAGTTGTGCGATATATTGTTAAACAATTGGAGCGGAGATGTTGGTTAATACCACATCACACGACCGTTTTTCAGATACCCGATAACATGGCCACATGTTAAAACTTGCGTGCTGAGCTAAACTAACGTGTTAAACTTGCGTCTGTCAGTTGCCCGCAACGTGATCGCGAAATCATGGTACGTGTTTTCGATACGATGATTTGAAGAGTGGGCTCTCGCCATGTGGCAGAGATAGCATAGCTGGTTGAACCTGAAAGTAAGTGTCTTGGGGGGGGGGCGACCGGGTCGACAGGGGTTGCCGACTTAGCTACAGCAAACAGGAATTTTTGAACACAGTCAAATTTTGGTAATTTTCTAAAGAGGAACAACTAAGAACGGTTCAATATTCAAGTACACGTCGAAAATTGTCCTGTTTTACTGTTGAAAATGCAACTTTCCCTCTATGAAATGGACATAATTTCAATAAAACACGATTTTCGCTCTTATAGTTTTCCGGATCGTTCTGAAAATAGTCTAGATGAACTCAGCTCGACGAGACGCTTCGAACAAACCTAACTTGTAAAAAAAAATTTTTTTTTAATTTTTTTTAATTTAAAAAAAAATCCGGATTTTTTTCCCCCTAACCCTAGGTGCACGGGATCGCACGGGTAATACCAAATTTTTGCCTTAGAAAAACACAGAAATTCTTGTAAAATACAGAATATTTTGTGCAAACAAGCTGCTTGTTTGGTCAGAAACAACAAAATCTATGCAGGGACAGACACAAACGTCAAAAAATGCAAAAATTACGGTATTTTTGGAAAAAATTGAGATGAGATTGACCACCGTGAGGGGGGGTGCGATCCCGTGTTTTCTCGCGGAGGGGGGTGGGAGTCTAGTACCCGTGTCGAGGCAAAGGGGGGAGGGGGGGTACACGGGTACCGGCCCGTGCCCGGGCAGGATTTTGGGCGGCGGGGGGTGGACCCCCCCCCACCCCCCCGCACTTTCGCTACTATTTTAGCTATCTATCTATCAAATTTCAAGATTTTGACCGCCCCCCCCCCCAAAGTCACATGGCCCCCCCCCCCCCCCCCCCCCCCAAATTTTCCAGCTATCTATCTATCTAGAAAATTTGCTCCAGCTATCTATATAGACCCCCCCAAGCAGTAGCGAAAGCGGGACCTCGGGTGAGGGGGGGGGGTGTTTGCCTAATTTCAGAGGGGGGGGGTCAGGTGCCTTCTAGGTGAGGCATAGTTGTTCCAGAGCCGAGGGGTTGGGGGGGGGCCGATATAGATAGCTGGAGCAAATTTTCTAGGGTAGATAGATAGCTGGAAAATTTTGGGGGGGGGGGGCCGCGGGGGGGGCCATGTGACTTTGGGGGGGGCCGGTCAAAATTTTGAAATTTGATAGATAGATAGCTAAAACGCTAAAAAGCTATAAAAACAGCAAAATAATGCTAAAAATACACTAAAAATCAAGTTTTAACGCGTATTTTATCTAAAATTAGCGAAATTTTCAAGAATTACGAGCAAAAATAGTCAATTTTGGTCAAAAATTGATTCATTTTATGTCTTCGAAAACAAAAATTTTCAGATAGATAGCTGGCTGAGAAAATTTTTTGGATAGTTAATAGCTGAGCCGAAAAAACCTGTTTGATAGAGATAGATTCGAAATTTTTTGGGGGGGGGCCGCCCCCCCCCAGGCCCCCCCCTAGAACAACTATGAGGTGAGGGGGGTGCACGGGCAGCAAATTTTCCTGAGGGGGGGGGGGTGCACTGGCAGAAAAATTTCGTGAGGGGGGGGGTGCACGGGATCGCACGGGTAATACCAAATTTTTGCCTTAGAAAAACACAGAAATTCTTGTAAAATACAGAGTACCGTATTACCCCCATTAAACCCCCCCACCATTAATCCCCCCCCCACCAATAAACCCCCACCCCCCCCGACCAGTTTCCAAATAATCCCCCCCCCCACAAATAATCCCCCATGGGGGTTAATTGGAAACCTGTTTGAAACACATACCCAGCGAATTCAGTGGCTGAATGCAGTGACATTGGTGAAATTGTGCTACCAAAGGCCCCAAATGGATGAGTTAATGGTAATTTCATTACAAAAGGCTGTTACAAAAGGAAATCTCTGTGAAAAGTAGAAGTTTCTGCAACTTTCTTGCCTGCCATGCAAGGTATTTTTGCCATTTTTCAACAAACCCCCACCCCTAGAATTTTTTGTAAAATAAACCCCCCCCCACCAATAATCCCCCCCCACCAATAAACCCCCACCCCTAAAAGTCGCTGACGTATTAATCCCCCATGGGGGTTTATTGGGGGTAATACGGTATTTTGTGCAAACAAGCTGCTTGTTTGGTCAGAAACAACAAAATCTATGCAGGGACAGACACAAACGTCAAGAAAAATGCAAAAATTACGGTATTTTTGGAAAAAAATGAGAAGAGATTGACCACCGTGAGGGGGGGTGCGATCCCGTGTTTTCTCGCGGAGGGGGGTGGGGGGGGGGGGGGGTCTAGTACCCGTGTCGAGGGGAAGGGGGCGGGGGTACACGGGTATCTGCCCGTGCACGGGCAGGATTTTCGGCTGAGGGGGGTGGACGGTACCCCCCCCCCACCCCCCGCACTTTCGCTACTGCCCCCAAGCCCTCGGCTCTGGAACAACTATGGTGAAAATCCCAATTTTTTACTTAAAAACGGTTTTAAACTAGTCTAATTGGTTGGCCTGTCGTACTATATCAAAGCACTGATGTTGGCAGACGTTGCCTAAACAAGCCTAAACCAAAACCTAATCCCAAAGCCTAATTCTAAGCTAAACATAATCCTGACCTAATCCTAACCTAAGCCAAGCCTTTTGAAGAAGAAAGATGTGAGAACAATTCCGTTTTGAACAAGTTCTTGTTGAGTGCGGAGCGTGTGCAGGCGCGCTAGTGGATCATGAGCATGAGCATGCCGATGCCCGTGCGCGTGCGCTTTAGTAATGAAGCTTTAGGGTCTAGGTAGTTTAAAAAAAATCCAAAATGCCGCAGGAAACCTGATGATCAGTACCGTGGGCGAGGGGGGGGGGGGGGGTACACCCCCCCAGAGCACCAGAGACCGTCGGGTGGGGGGGGGGGGGGGGGGGGGGGGGGGGGGGGGGGGGGGGGGCACCGTGCCACCCCCCCTAAAACCGGGCACCCCCCCCCCCATCGGACCCCCCCCGCAAAAATTTGGCCGACACCAGTACCGTGGGCCCAAAACAATTTTCGAAGGGGGGGGGGTATGGTGCCGTGGGGGGGGGGTGCCGACCAAAAAGTGAGGGGGGGGGTCCAACCGATGGTAACGTGCATTTTTTCAAAATTTTCTGTGGGGGGTCCACCCCCCACCCCTCCCATGATATTTTTTCGCTTAAATTTTGAAGGAAAAACGCTAAATTTTGCTGCAAAATCTTTGAAATTACAATGAAGATGGTCAAGTTATCATATATTCAGCTTATATTATGGAGTTTATAGACAAAATCATGATTTTCGAAAAATTTTTTAGGGTGTACGGAAAATTTTTAGGGGGGGTCTCCGCCAGACAAAATTTCATGGCGGGCGGGGGGGGGGGTGTCGGCCAAATTTTCGAGGGGGGGTCCGATGGGGGGGGGTGCCCGGTTTTAGGGGGGGGGGGTGGCACGGTGCCCCCCCCCCCCCCCCCCCACCCGACGGTCTCTGGTGCTCTGGGGGGTGTACCCCCCACCCCCCCTCGCCCACGGTACTGGCCGACACCCCCCCCCCACACCCCCCATGAAATTTTGTCTGGCGGAGACCCCCCAAAAATTTTCCGTACACCCTAAATTTTTTTTCGAAAATCATGATTTTTTGTCTATAAAGTCCATAATATAAGCTGAATATATGATAACTTGACCATCTTCATTGTAATTTCAACGATTTTGCAGCAAAATTTAGCGTTTTTCCTTCAAAATTTAAGCGGAAAATTTTCATGGGGGGTGGGGGGGGGTGGACCCCCCACAGAAAATTTTGAAAAAATGCACCCCCCCATGGGACCCCCATGGGGGGGGGCTGGTGCTTCTTTTTTAAAACGCACGCGCACCTCGCATCCGCATGCTCGTGCTCATGATCCACTAGCGCGCCTGCACACGCTCCGGCCTCAACAAAAACTTGTTCAAAACGCAATTGTTCTGACATCTTCCTTTCTAAAAAGGCTTGGCTTAGGTTATGATTAGGTTAGGAACAGGTTTGGCTTAGGATTAGGCTTCACGATTAAGATTTGAATCAAATCCGTTTTAGCAATGTCCGACAACGAACGTGTTTTACCTGAAGCGGATTTTAGAAAAGAAGGGCAACCCCAAAAATTTCTAAATTATCTAAAAATGCGGGAGACGCATATAAAAGGAGGAATATGGCCTTGTGTAAGCAGTGAAAGACTTGGCTCGACAACGCTTTTCAAGTCTCTGATGTGGTACACACGGATACAAGTACATAAGAGTCATATTTCTGCGCCGCGTTTGTTGTTTAAAAGCTTGCTGAAAAGCGTAAAAAATTTGAAGTTATCTAGATATTTTTTAATTGTCCTCTTCAGTTTAGTCTAAAATCACATCATGTGCGAAATTCTGTACAGCATGGCCGAATAAATGAGGCAGTCCATCAAGGCGGGATTAGTCGCTGACTAGGAGTTGTCTTTTTCAAAAATGCCAACATAATTTCCAATCATGTGTGCAAGGGAAAAAGAATGAACAGAATAATACGGATAATCCATTAGTTTAAAAAAACGCGTCAAATTTGGCATACAATTTGGTTTCTGAACTTCTTTTTTGTTTCATTCAAAATTCGCGCGCTCCTTGCAC
>JASANC010004600.1:0-146304 GCA_030248135.1 Theristus sp. LFF4_11
GTGTCAAATTTTCAAATTGACCTGACCGGCGATTCGCCGGCCGAATCTGCCGATCAGCGTCTTAGTTTGAAGCTCGGGACGCTTCAATACGATGCAAACACATTGGCGGCTGGTTCAGCAAAAAAGGCAACTGCCAATTTCAAGTCAATAAAAATTTTTTGAAAAACGATAAAAACAATTACGTAAAAACGTGCGTTTCAGTTTTCCACAAGTTCAAAAAGCTTCAGAAAAATTTAACACACTGACCGCGTATGCAATTCGGCAGATACGTAGAGTGGAATCCCGGCGAAGCTGATTTTCATGTCTTGATCAAACCGATTTGACTCGATAATAGCCGGCCAAATCGATTTGAAATTTCAACATTCACCTCATATTACATAAGTGAAGATAGTAAAAAGTGTCAAATTTTTAAAAATTGACCTGGCCGGCGATTCCTCCGGCCGAAAATCGGCTGATCAGTGTCTTTTATCGGAAGCTTGAGGGGACGTCCGGAATATGATGCAAACTCATTTGCGGCCGGTCCAGAAACAGGCACCTGTTATTTTCTAGTCAATAAAAATTATTGTGAAAACGACAAAACACGCAAAAACGTGTGTTGTCAGTTTTTCAACAAAGTTCGAAAAATTTCAAAAAATTTAACCCAAATCGACCCGCAAATGAATTCGCACCATATGTACGCACCTGGCGAGTTCCGGATTAGGACGCTGATCAGCCGATTTGACCGACGAAAATGCCGGCATGTCGATTTGAAAATTTCCTCGATTTACACAGTGAAGATAGGAAAAAAGTCAAATTTTCAAATTGACCTGGCCGGCGATTCCGTCGGACAAATCGGCTGATCAAGACATCAATCAACTCGCCAGGATGCCCTCTTACATGTGCAGATTGCATTTGCGGTCGGTGGGTTAAATTTTTTGAAATTTTTTGAACTGTTGAAAAACTGAAACAACGGGGCGCGAAAAACGAGACACGTCGTAGAAACGCAAGATATTGCCAACAATACACAGTCGTCTAGTTCGCACGATCCGGCGATTTTCGCCGATCGAGTTAACAAATCGTATTCGCAGAGTCTCGAGATGATTGCGTCGTTTGTGAGCCCGTTTTCACGGTTTTCTGAAAATGCAAAAATCCAAATACAATACAGTGTTTTGGTTTTTCGTAAATTTTTTATTGCAAACGACCAATGTTAAATAAAAACAAAAGCAACCACAATCGACACATCGTCAAGTTCCGGATGCTTTGCTGAGTTGATTGACATCGATCGTCGAAATGACCGAGGAAATCGTGATCTGGGTGACGTTATGTGTTGGCAATATTTGCGTTTCAGAGTGTGTCTCGTGCGCCGATCCGTCACGCACTTACCAGTGCTGTGCTCAACCGATTTTGACGATCGATAGCTCAATCAACTCAGAGGATGTATCCGGAAAGAATATAAATCCGCCGTCGTTTGTCGGTTTTTTCTGAAAATCGAAAAAAATCCAAATACAATAAATTGATGTTTTGTGTTTTTTCGCAAATTTTTTATTGCACAACGAAAATGTTAAATAAAAAAAAAACCGACGACAATCGAAACATCATCAAGTTCCGGATGCTCTGCTGACTTGATTGAGCCATAGATCGAAATCGAAGCCGGCCGAGGAAATCGAGATCTGGGTGATTTTATGTGTTGGCAATACTGCATTTCACGGCTTGCGTCTCGTGCGCCGACTTGTGACGAGACTCTGCCAGTGCTGTGCTCAACCGGATTCGACGGTCGATAGCTCAATCAACTCAGCGGAGTACCCGGAAGACGATGATGCTTTGCTTGTGGTTTAATTTCCACGGTTTTCTGAAAATCGAAAAAAATCCAAATCACAATAAATTGAAGTTTTGTGTTTTTTTTCGTAAATTTTTTACTGTACAACGATCAATGTTAAATTAAAAACAAAACCAACCACAATCGACACATCGTCGTGTTCCGAATGCTCTGCTGAAGTTGATTGACATATCGTTCGTCGAAATGGGTCTAGGAAATGTAGATTCTGGGCGACGTTATGTGTTACGTTATCAGTAGAATGGTCATAAATCATGAAAAACAACAAAAAAACTTTATTAACAAGCAGAAAATCTGTTGCCATACAACACCCCATAATCACGCCGATTCAAATTGTTCCAGCAACCGTACCGCGCAGTGTTGCCATCGGTGCGGTGTTTTCACCGTGGGTGTCTTCATCGGTGGGGTGTTTTCACCGCTGCGGTAGGTTTTTAGCAAGTACTCTATATAACGTGCTTCAAATATAAAAAAAATATATAACTATGGACGATGCCTATGGACACACATTTTTGTTTATATTCTACCGATGTGGTATGGTCGTGGAGGCTTACAAATTAAATTGATCATTTTCACCTTATCAAAAAGGCTTGGCTTAGGATTAGGATTAGGTTTAGGATTAGGAACCTACAATGACTTAATACAAGCAACCTCAGATCAAAAATCAAAAAAATCACTTTTAAGAATGTATACAAATCGTTTTTTGCAGTATTTTACAAAAAATAATAAAAACAAAACAAATATTTTGTGGCAAGGGCTTTTGAGCTTGGCTGGCTGGCTTGGCAAAGCCTCTGACTGTTCGACGGTTGGTTGCATTATTATTTTTGTTGATTTTGTCTTTGTGAAAAAAAACTTGGGTGGGCCACTGCCCGCCCATTCGTTTGCATCGACCGACCTTTCGGATTTTGCTTGCTTTCATTGATGCATTCACCAATTTCATGACTAATCCTCTTGTGTTTCTTCAGTTTTTGTGACATCGTTTGTTTTGTTTGCACAATGGAAGTGTTAAAATGGTCAATTTTATTTGTAAGCCTCCACGGCCAGTGCACATCGACAGAATCACAAACAAAACAAATGTGTGTCCATAGGCATCGGCCATAGTTATATATTTTTTTTATATTTGAAGCACGTTATATAGGGTAATTGCTAAAAACACCGCAGCGGTGAAAACACCGCACCGATGAAAACACCACACGGTGAAAACACCGCACCGATGAAAACACCGCACGGTGTGATTTATGGAACGGGTTGGGTCGGCATGAATATAGGGTGTTGTACCAACAGATTTTATGCTGTTAATAAAGTTTTTTTTTTGTTTTTCGTGGTTGTGACCATTCTATTGATAACGTAACACATAACGTCGCCCAGATCACGATTTCCTCGGCCGATTTCGACGATCGATGGCTCAATCAACTCAGCAGAGCATTCGGAACACGACGATGTGTCGATTGTGGTTGGTTTTGTTTTTATTTAACATTGGTCGTTGTGCAATAAAAAATTTACGAAAAAACACAAAACACCAATTTATTGTGATTTGGATTTTTTTCGATTTTCAGAAAACCGTGAAAACGAACCACAAACAAGGCATCATCGTCTTCCGGGTACTCCGCTGAGTTGATTGAGCTATCGATCGTCGAAATCGGTTGAGCACAGCGCTGGCAGAGTCGCGTGACAGGTCGGCGCACGAGACACACGTCGTGAAACGCAAATATTGCCAACACATAACGTCGCCCAGATCACGATTTCCTCGGCCGATTTCGACGATCTATGGCTCAATCAACTCAGCAGAGCATCCGGAACACGATGATGTGTCGATTGTGGTTGGTTTTGTTTTTATTTAACATTGGTCGTTGTGCAATAAAAAATTTACGAAAAAACACAAAACACCAATTTATTGTGATTTGGATTTTTTTCGATTTTCAGAAAACCGTGAAAACGAACCACAAACGAGGCAACATCGTCTTCCGGGTACTCCGCTGAGTTGATTGAGCTATCGATCGTCGAAATCGGTTGAGCACAGCGCTGGCAGAGTCGCGTGACAGGTCGGCGCACGAGACACACGTCGTGAAACGCAAATATTGCCAACACATAACGTCGCCCAGATCACGATTTCCTCGGTCGATTTCGACGATCGATGGCTCAATCAACTCAGCAAAGCATCCGGAACACGACGATGTGTCGATTGTGGTTGGTTTTGTTTTTATTTAACATTGGTCGTTGTGCAATAAAAAATTTACGAAAAAACACAAAACACCAATTTATTGTGATTTGGATTTTTTTCGATTTTCAGAAAACCGTGAAAACGAACCACAAACGAGGCATCATCGTCTTCCGGGTACTCCGCTGAGTTGATTGAGCCATCGATCGTCGAAATCGGCCGAGGAAATCGTGATCTGGGCGACGTTATGTGTTGGCAATATCTGCGTTTCACGACGTGTGTCTCGTGCGCCACGTTTCAGTTTTTCAACAGTTCAAAAAATTTCAAAAAATTTAACCCACCGACCGCAAATGCAATCTGCACATGTAGAGGGCATCCTGGCGAGTTGATTGATGTCTTGATCAGCCGATTTAACCGACGGAATCGCCGGCCAGGTCAATTTGAAAATTTGACTTTTTTGCCTATCTTCACTGTGTAAATGGTTGAAATTTTCAAATCGACCTGGCCGGCGATTCCGTCGGTCAAATCGGCTGATCAAGACATCAATCAACTCGCCAGGATGCCCTATACATGTGCAGATTGCATTTGCGGTCGGTGGGTTAAATTTTTTGAAATTTTTCGAACTGTTGAAAAACTGACAACACACGTTTTTACGTGTTTTGTCGTTTTTCACAATTTTTTTTATTGACTTGAAATAACAGTTGCCTGTTTGCTGGACCGGCCGCAAATGAGTTTGCATCGTATTCCGAACGTCCCGAGCTTCCGATTAAGACGCTGATCGGTTGATTCGGCCGGCGGAATCGCCGGCCAGGTCAATTTTAAAATTTGACACTTTTGCCTATCTTCACTGTGTAAATGGTTGAAATTTTCAAATCGACCTGGCCGGCGATTCCGTCAGTCAAATCGGTTGATCAAGACATCAATCAACTCGCCAGGATGCCCTCTACATGTGCAGATTGCATTTGCGGTCGGTGTGTTAAATTTTTTGAAATTTTTTGAACTATTGAAAAACTGACAACACACGTTTTTACGTGTTTTGTCGTTTTTCAAAAATTTTTTATTGACTTGAAATAACAGTTGCCTTTTTGCTGGACCGGCCGCCAATGAGTTTGCATCGTATTCCGAACGTCCCGAGCTTCCAATTAAGACGCTGATCGGCCGATTCGGCCGGCGGAATCGCCGGCCAGGTCAATTTGAAAATTTGACACTTTTGCCTATCTTCACTGTGTAAATGGTTGAAATTTTCAAATCGACCTGGCCGGCGATTCCGTCAGTCAAATCGGCTCATCAACACATCAATCAACTCAGCGGAGTACCCGGAAGACGATGATGCCTCGTTTGTGGTTGGTTTTCACGGTTTTCTGAAAATCGAAAAAAATCCAAATCACAATAAATTGGTGTTTTGTGTTTTTTCGTAAATTTTTTATTGCACAACGACCAATGTTAAATAAAAACAAAACCAACCACAATCGACACATCGTCGTGTTCCGGATGCTCTGCTGAGTTGATTGAGCCATCGATCGTCGAAATCGGCCGAGGAAATCGTGATCTGGGCGACGTTATGTGTTACGTTATCAAAAGAATGGTCACAACCACGAAAAACAAAAAAAAACTTTATTAACGGCATAAAATCTGTTGGTACAACAACACCCTATATTCATGCCGACCCAACCCGTTCCATAAATCACACCGTGCGGTGTTTTCATCGGTGCGGTGTTTTCACCGTGCGGTGTTTTCATCGGTGCGGTGTTTTCACCGCTGCGGTGTTTTTAGCAATTACCCCCATGGCCCATAGTTGTTCCAGAGCCGAGGGGTTGGGGGGGGCCGATATAGATAGTTGGAGCAAATTTTCCAGATAGATAGATAGCTGGAAAATTTTGGGGGGGCCGCGGGGGGGGCCATGTGACTTTAGGGGGGGCCGGTCAAAATTTTGAAATTTAATAGATAGATAGCTAAAACGCTAAAAAGCTATAAAAACAGCAAAATAATGCTAAAAATACACTAAAAATCAAGTATAAACGCGTATTTTACCTAAAATTAGCGAAATTTTCAAGAATTACGAGCAAAAATGGTCAATTTTGGTCAAAAATTGACACATTAAATGTCTTCGAAGACAAAAATTTTCAGATAGATAGCTGGCTGAGAAATTTTTTTGGATAGATAATAGCTGAGCCGAAAAAACCTGTTTGATAGAGTCAGAGATAGATTCGAAAATTTTTCGAAAAAACCCAGCCCCCCCTAGGGTTGTTAAAAAAAACAAAAATCGTCATTTTTGTTTTTTTTTAAAAAAAAAAAATTTTTTTTAAAAAAAAAAATTTCAAAAATCAAAGTTGTGCTAAATCAATCAGGGAGTCCGAAGAACCACACATGATATGCAAGCGCCTCCCGAATGACTCCCATATGACGGAACTTTGCAGATTTTGTTTTGGTGACCTCAATTACCCCTTTTCCAAACCGTCACCATGCCTCTTCTTGTGTTTTGACCTCCAAAACGTCACTAATTGTCCCCAGCTAAACTAATGCTAAAGTGAAGACAAACATACCGCCTTGAAATTCGATCAATTCTTCTGATGGTGTTGCGACGACACGACACGAAGCAGCAAGCAACCAGACAACGTAGCGCTTGCAAACGGAGCAGCGAGCACAATCGGACGCTCTGCGAGGCGAATCGTCACCTTATCTGCATCGGAAATGGTAGGCCAAGCTTTGGGACGCTCAAAAACTTCATCGCAGATGTTGTCGTAGCCTAAAATCAGTCGGTAAAACGGCCCAAAATCGACTGCTAAAGGTTTTACGAGGTATAATCAAAGAAAATTTTTGTTGAACTTTCGAAAAATTTTGCCAAAATTGAGGTTTTCAGAGCATATTAGAGGAAAATTTTTCGAATTTTTTTTTTAAAAAAAATCGGCATTTTTGTTTTTTTTAATCACTTTTTTTTAAAAAAAAAAAATTTCATTTTTGTTTGACAACCCTAGCCCCCCCCCTAGAACAACTATGGCATCGGCCGATCAATCATCAATCAATCCACAAAACAGTCGTGATGAGCAACAATGATCAGTCTTCATTCGCTGTTAAATCGACACAAACGGCAAACGTGCTGCTGACGGCGTTGCAGCGGTTTTTCGCCGAAAAGCGTTTCTGCGACGTCGTGCTTGAAGCAGCTTCAGTGCGTTTTGACTTTGAGAGCTGTTTCGAATTTTGGCAGTTTTATTCAAAATTCGTTTTCCCATGATGACGCACAGAGCAACACTTCGGTGCCTGTTGCCGAACTGATTTTTTTCATTTGAAATGTTTGTTGGATTATATCCGAATGGTGTTCCTTCCATACCGCTTCAAGCGAAACAGCAAGCGACAGGGACCGACGCGCACAAGCAACCGAAACCGAAAACCTCGTTTTTTTTCTCAGGGTCACCAGAACGGCGTCGTCGAGCGGTTCGAGTGCCACCAGATTGTGCTCGCCACGCAGAGCGCGCATTTCGACCGTCTGCTCAGCAACCGAAACAAGCAGCAGCAACAGCAGTCGTCATCATCATCCGCCGCCGCAGCACCGGCTCCGCCACCAACAATCTCAGTGTCGAACAGTCACGGCCAATTGTCATGCGCACTTGCGTTCATGTACGGACTGCCGATCTTTGTGCCGTCGAGAAACGCGCTCGCTCAACTGGCGACGGCCGCGCGTCAGCTGCAGATCAGCGCGCTCGCCAAGGCGTGCACGATCGAACTGGCGAAAGCGTTCGAGGATGACGAGGTTTTTTTCATCGTGTGGACGTTTTCTTGAGCTGACTTTTTCGACGGGTTCACTGATTTTTTGATTGATTTCAATGATGATGACAATGTGACCTCATTTAGTTGCGATATACAATTGTGATTTCTGTTCGTTGTAAAGGATCAAAACTGCTTCTGTTGAGAGAGCAAAAGTAGCTGAGCGAGAAATGTCCAGAAATTTGTCCTGGAAAGCTGTCCAAATGTTAACCGCACTAAATAATGCTTCATGAATGCGACTTTCCAAGGTTTTTTGTTTTGAGGTGCGCCAAATGAGCATGGCCGCCGCTGCGCCGTTCCTGTTGATATCCGCTCAGAAATTCCGCGACTCTGGAAAATACGTCGATGCTCGCATTGACATCGGTAAATTGACATGGTTCCCGCTTTAAAAGCAAGTCATTTTTTTCAGTAGTTTTCAATCATTAGAGCGTCTGTTAACAACTTCGAAATTATTCTAAGTTGTCGTGTTGTTGCTGTGCGCTATGAAGCCATTGTGTGCGCGCCGGATTGGAATTTCTGAAATTCAGTTTTCCTCACCACCACCCGTCCAGTCGTTGACGGCAAAAAAATAATAAAACGCGTGTTCGTCGACTGGGTCAAACGCAAACCTCGCAAAATCTGACATGAATGATGAACACGCAAAACGCAACTGTTGATTTTCCCTTTTTTCAAAAACCCACAACTAGGGTAAGCACAGGAAAAAAACCGGTTTCTTTTCCGTTTTAAAACCGGTTTTTTCCCAGTTTTTTTTCTTGAAAAAATAAAGAACCGGTTTTTTACCTTAAAAATTTTCAAACTTCGTGGTCAAAAATCACAACTCTTCGTTTGATTGATAAAATGTAAAATTATATTTTTGAAAAAACGGTGCAGTGAACTGTGTCAAACTGAACTGGTGAAGCATCATTTTGCAGAAGCTTTTGTGTCAAGGGTCAAGTGAAATACGATGAAGACAAGGTGAGTGATAAACTAAGTGCATATGCAGACTGACTGACGATGTTGTCGATTTGCAAAGGGTAACTGATGAAATGTTATTTTTCAAACGCAATCCGCCACCAGTTTCACTTTGCAGTTCTGCAAATCTCGCCCCCTAATCGGGGTCAGCTATCCGGTCTCCTTGCAACCGTCCCTCCCCGCTCCCCACACCTACACGGTCACTGCCCAGTCTTTGTTTTCAATTTATTGAACGTGCTGCCCTGGAAACCAATAAAAGCGAAATTAATTTGATTTGAAACAAAAAATTGGGTAGCATTTGGTGGCAAAAATAGCATATTGGGTCGGTTGTATGCCCGAAAACAGCATTTTACGCTGCTCAAAATCGCTAATTTTGATGTATTTCCTATTTTGAGTTCAAGATGCCAAGTTCTGAAAAGTTTAGGAGGTGGGAAGCATTCGGTTTTTTATGGTTTTAAAACGGTTTTAAAATGGAAAAGAAACCGGTTTTTTTCCTGGCAATATAAAAAACCGGTTTTTTACCAACTCTACCCACAACATTTTCCGTGAACTAACACCGATACTATTCCTACCAACCCAGACGCGCACTCCTCCATCCGTTGTCACCGGGTCGTGTTGGCCGCGTTCAGTACGTATTTCGCTGAACTCCTCTTCGATCGCTCGAAAACCGACCCCGCCCCGAACTCAAATTCAACCGCGGCGCTGGCAGCACTGCCCGTTCCCAGCGACCTCGACGCCGTCTACGCGCGTCAACTGTCCGTCATCGTTGATTTCATGTACGCGCGGACGCAGTTCGTCCGTCCGCAACAGGTCGCCAGTCTGATGCACGCGGCGCGCCTCTTCGGTGTGCAGGCGCTGGAGAACAGCACCCTCGCCAGGTGCGGAAAAAATCGCTTGCCGCGTGATGGCGGACATTTTTTCTTTCGTTTCTATTTGAAAGAAGTTTTTAAAGTCGCAGAACGGCGGTTCGAAATATGCGCGTGTGTACGGTCGAGCTGGTAGATGATGGACAATAGCCGAATCGCAAGGCGGCCGATAAGCGTTGCAATTCGGCTCACTGATTGGTGCAACGTCGCACGATGCCAGAATACAGTTTGGCTGTATTGTATCTACCTTCTTACTAGTTTTATGTGTGTTTTTCAGGCTGCCTAACAAGCTCGGCCGCTATAAACAACAAGTAAACAGCTGCGGCAAACCAATAAGTAAGGCAAAACTAAACAGATCAACGGATACTGACGCTGCACTGCAACGGTTCGCATTTTTTTCCATATTTCTCACAAAAAAGCACAATCCGTTTATGAAAACGAAAGTTTCTGTGTTTCTTTCTTTCTACGTCTCCAGTGATCGAGTTGGTCAAAGGCCGTCAGTCAATGTCCATAAACACAAAAACTGCACGGTCGCCAGTCCAATTGGCGTCAATCGGTCGGACGCTGACGTCATTCGCCAGGCGTGGCACGGTCGCAACACCTCGAGCGGTCGGTTTTTTGTTCTCTTTAGTTTTTTTGATATTGATTGATTTGATATTTTTTGGTCAGTTTTTTTGTTTTTTTGTGTGTTGTGATTGTGAACTGCCGATTGATCCAGTAAATCGTTGGAAGCGCTGGACCCGCTGGAAGCTATGAAATCCAGTATTCGCTAAGGAAATAAAGCACAAGTTTTGTGCTTGGTTTGTCGAAGTTTGTGCATTTTGCAGCGTGTTTTGGACACTATGACCGATTGACCATACCACTCGGTTACTATTATGCCTTTTAGCGCAAGTTAGCTGATCACATTGGAGAGATCTCCTTGTGCGAAAGTTCGCATTTCACATTCAGATCCAAATCAAAATGCAACCACAAATCGCAATACAACAACAACGGTTCGTCACAAGAACGTCACATCAGCCCCTGTTTATGTCCATCGCACTTTAACACCGTCTCCATCAACGGACCAACCGACCAACGGTGGTGAACAAGTTCGTTAATGTTATAACGAAATGTAGTTTTTTTTTAATTTTTGAGCTAAAATCTTCAAATGCATGTCACTCCAAATTTTTAAATGTACCGTAAACACCTGATAGATTGGTCAGCTCATTTCATTGATGATACAGCGAATTCTGATTCAAACACAAGTCAAAAGTCGACTTTTTTTCGGTTTTTCAAGGTGGAGGTTGTTTCGGTCGAGGTCGGCCCACCGGTTCGATCGGACCAAATGCTGCCGGTGCTCGTCAGCGATGGCGAGGACGATTACGGCACGCATGGGAGTTTGATGACGGTGCCGTCGACGTCGTTTGATGGTCAGGGACAATTTTGTTGCGCTTCTTTTGGTCACGATCATTGTGGAATCAAAACACCAGGCGAGCATTTGAATTGATTGGACAAGGTTTGTTTTTTGTTTTTAGGCAAACTCCGCAGCTGATTTCGATTGAAAATCGTCCAGTCTCGGATTATGTTGTCTAGCCGTTCCGTTTTTCCAGATTCAGCCTCGACAGCGCACAGTAGCTACGAGCAAAACAACAACGCCGATGACGACGACATGCTGTCGACTCGCACCGGTGATACGGATCAAGAGCCGGATTTGAGGTAATTTGAGATTTCAACCGATTAGCGAGAAAGGAACGAAGTTTTGCGTCTGATCAGTTTTTTACGTTCTGTGACTCTGTGATGCGTTTGCAGATGTCGAAAGGAAACCAGTGTCAATTTTTATATGGCCGTTAAAAATAGCCTTAGTGACCACAGGCTTATTCAGGAGACTCGTGTCACTGAGCCATTTAAAAAAAATTCCGCGTCATACACTGTTTACCTATCTATGCGCCCATTGAATCTAGGAACAAAATAAAAGATAATACACGATGCAGTAAAACCATTTTTTTCAATATGCGCCAATTCACATGGAATCCGTGCCCATGCGCTTATGACCGTGCCCAATCTCGCTCGCAGGTTCATGTGCAGCGAGTGCGGCACGTTGCACACGTCGCAGCGCCGGCTCGCTGTGCATCTGGCTGATCAACATCGCATGCAAGCAGCGAGCTCCTTGTCCTGTGGCACCAGTAATTGCGGCGCTGACAATGATGACGAAACGCACTCCAGTGTGATGCCGTCCGAAATGGGCGAATCCGAATCGTCTGTCGCCAGTGACTGTCAACGAAACAATATGGCGCATTCAAGAGCGAGACGTTGCAGTGGCTCGGAATTGTTGCGGTTCAATTCGGAGCGCAAAAAGATGGCCACCAGTAAACTTGGGTTGGTGGCAAATGTTTTATTTTTGTTTCAAAACCGCTGTTGACTTGTTCTTTGAACTGAGTTTTGAAGCAGAAGCGGTCGCCAATTTGGTTTTATTCATTGGTTAGTGCACACATGACGCATGCATTGCTGTGCAGTCCTGGACTCCGCCTCCACCCCACAATACGCCTGCACACAGCAACGCATGCATCACGATCTCACCAACCAACTAATCAATCACCTAATGTCATTACAATCGACTGTAGGTACAGTCCAACTAAAGTATAGGCGATCAGCTGATTGGTTGGTCGTTCTGAACAAAACCAGCCGCCGCCACGGCACAGCAATGCGTGCACAGAAAGTGCGTACGCACGCACGTGATCGCCAACCAATCAGTGGAGTGCGTGTGTTTTCGAGTTCGACCGTAGATCACGACCGTAGATTGTTGCAGCGCACAGGCGAGCGAGCACTCGCGGCAGCAGCCAGAGCGCCGCCGCGCCGCCCACCCGAACGACGTCGGCCGCTGCGGCCTCTGCAGTCTGCCGCCGTTCGCATCGGCACGCGCCCGCCGTGTGCACGTCATCCACGCGCACGGTCACATTCCGAACGTCTGCGTCGCGTGCGCCGTCGCGTTCGACCGCCGACAGCAGCTGACGCGACATCTGCAACTCGTGCACAAGCGCAATGTCTTTCCGTGCGGATATGTGGTGCGGTGTTTTGGAGCGGCGCCGGGAATGGCGGGAGTTTGTTAGTTATTAGAGCGCTGTTCTCAATGGAACTGGGATGATTTCTTGCTAAACTGCGGTGGGTTTTCGCGAGAATGGTTTATCGGCTTTTCGTCGACTTGTGAGTCAGCTGGAGCAACGTTGAGTGGAATAGCTTCCTGCCTGACGGAACCGGGAAACTGAAGCTCGGTTCCGATATGTGTGCTCGACATGGCTCACCGTTCCCGCACAACATTGCAATTTGCTGATTAGCTGTTGACTGGTGCCGGACTGCCAGAGCCAGTAAATTTTGTGAAGTTCGTTCAACCACAATTCCAAAATGACACCACCAGACTGTCTCTCTTTCTGTCCAGCCGAAAGACTGAAATTCGTTATTATTTCAATTCAATTTTCTCGTTTGTTTTTTCATCTTGTTCATTTCAGAATTGTGATCGCCAATTTCGCTCGGCCGAAGGTCGCATGCGCCACGAGCAAACGCATCGCACGGTGCTACTGGAGGATGAGGACGACGGTGGTGGAACGCAGGTGTGAATGTGATGCATGCTTTTTCTGATCGATAGGATTCTTTTTGTTGTTCATTGCCACGGCGGTAAGGTGTCGTGATACTGTAATCCTCAATGATTTTGTACTTTTCATTTTTACGTGAGCGATAGTTTTCGACTAATAGTGGAACGCGAATGACACTGGTGCGGGGTTCCATCATTATCACCATGACACCATCGTTCATGCCATTGTCCACTTCAGCAGCCCACCGCCACCATCGACACGCCGCACGAGCACGCCGAGTTCGCGTGCACCAAGTGCGCCTACGTCGGCGCCACCCGTCCGCAACTGTACGAGCACCTTCGTTCGCGTCATTCCGTCGTCAGTCGTCCGTCGACGATCGCAAGGCGACACGTCTGCGCCGAGTGCGGACACGAGTACAAGTATCAGTCGTTGTTGAAACGGCATTATGACAAGGTGAATGGGGCTGTTTTTCACTTGAGGGGTGGCCTGTTTGTTTGATTTTCTTTGACGGTCGCTTTTTTCATGGTGGACGATGTTTTCTGGCGGAAGTTGTATGATTGGTGGATACAACAGTTTGGGGCACCACAAACCTTTGCCAACGAGCCGTTGCCATTTCTACTAGTTTGGTTTCGTTTTGACTAAATCGTTCCTCAAAACTGGTCGTAGTACGAGGACCCTTTATGGTACCGCAAATTAGTGCGTGCGTTTGCTGGTTTGCATTTTTAGGCCAACAGTTCTTTGTCGTTTTTTGGAAAATATGCAAGTATCATTATAGCAATGCTGAACCTTCAATGCAATTCAAATTACAATTACAATTACACTTTTTCGCTAGTTTCCCCGTGGTCGCTAGCGCCCCTAAGACCCGTGCGCCCATCACTTTTAGTTTCTCATCCGTTTCTCTCATTTGTCCACCACCCAACTTGCTCCGCTTGCCCAGATGCATCTGAAACAGCGTCCATTCGCGTGTGGCGAGTGCTCATACGCCGCATCCGAGGCGGGCGCCCTGAAAACGCACGTGAACGCGGTGCATCGCGGCGAACGACCGTTCTCTTGCGCTCACTGCAGTCGCACATTCGCCACTCAGTCGCATGTCGCACGACACGAGCGATCGGCGCACAATGTAAAGCGGCCATGTTCATGAAGCAGTATATTTTGACGTATAGCTGCGTTGCTGTGCGTCACGAAATACTGCTTCATGAATGCACCTTAACGATGGCTTTTTTCTGAAGACATTGTTCTGAAGTCCACAAAAAGTTCAGCGACCTTGTTTGTCTAAAAATGATCGGAAACAGAAAACTGTAAGAAAAGTGCGTCTTCAAAAATGTTACTAAGTAGTGTAATACATAATGAAAAATGCGAGACATTCGCGTGCTAAACTGACCGGTAGTCGCCACATACACAACATCATTAAACGCATATGCAAGTCGCATAAATGCAGGACGTTTTTTGTGGCAGGTTCGAACAACCAAATCGCGCGTTGATTACACGTGTCCGGAGTGTGGCAAGCGTTTCACAGAGCGACGAAACCTCACGGCGCACACCTACAAGATGCACACCGGCGAACGGCCGTTCGCGTGTCCGGACTGCGAGAAGGCGTTCTTTCGAAAGGATCAAATGCAACAGCATCGCCAGCGAATCCATAAGATTGCTGTCCGAAAGCGGCTGGTCACGCTCGCCGTCTGAACGTCGGTTTTTTTGTCGATCTGATTGTTGAGCGGTCGCAAACAAACACTGGATCGTCTGTGTGCCCAGCTTTGCCGAGTCGGGAAACTGGATTTCCTTGTGCATATATGCCTGACACTTACAATGTGTCGAATATAAAATCAATCAATCTCAAGAATCAAACAGACCCTCAAGAACACACATGCGCACTCCGCACATAACAGTGGGATGACGCATCTGTTAGTGCCAGTGTGTTTGTGTGACGTGTCTGTGTGTGATTTTGTGATTAAATCACGTGCGAAGAGAATGCACGGTTTTCATACCGTGAGTAGTGTGGGTCTGTCAACTGTAGCGCAACGCTTAAGCATAGCCAGTGCTTAAGTATAGGTAGGAGGGGGTAGCCCGAAATCTGCTGCGGTGGTGACGTCACGATGACACATTGGTTAGTCTGTTTTGATTTGTGTAATGTCTCAACTACAGCTGTACGCTGACTGGTGGAACTAACAGGAGCTATGTATGGTTTCATTGGGAGTCAATTCGCGCGAGAGGGCTGCGGTGGTGATGTCACGGTGATTCGTCTTCATGTCTCGTGAACTGTGGTTTTATTCCCAATGCATTTGCTAGCTGTGTCTTCATATCTCGTTTTTTTTGTGTTTCCCGCCAAGATTGTACCGCGCTGTTAACAGTGCTTGCAACCCGTGCGTTTACAAATTTTCCAATGTTTTGCGTGTGTTTCTCCGTGTAGTCCACCCGTTTGTTCACGCTAAGCTAAGTGTAATGTCTATAGTACAGCCGCACGCTGATTGGTTGACAACAACATGACGTCATGTAAACATGTTGGCAACCAGAGGAACTCTGGTGATTTGTTTTTTATTTTATTCCCCAATAATCATGAAAACATGAGCATTGAAAAACAACAAAATTATGAAATCCCAAAGAAAGAAACATGAGAAACTACCAAACTATGGTTACCAACGCCCAAAAACCACAAACTGCGAAAGCAACGTTGAAAAAACAGTCGTCAAAAATTCGCAATTAATCACTGGTTATCAAGACAGTCGGCGTATTCGCGTTTCAGCTTCTCGGCAATCAACCAAGACAGCCTGCAGAACCTGTGTTTGTGGCACTTGTTTCGAGCCAGCCCATGTGTCAATAGCTATCGAGCAAGTGTCACGGAGAGTCGCTATGAGAAAGAGCATATAATTGTCAGAGTCAACAATGTACGGGGACGGGTTGAAGCCGAGGTGGGCGTCCGTCAGGGCAATCGGGTGGAAACCAAAAAGCATGTAAAACGGCGTGTAGCCGGTGGACTCCACTCGTGACGTGCGGTAAGCGAATAATAAAACGTCAATGTGCTGGTCCCAGAGCGCCTGTTTTTTGTCAATGAAGCAAGAAATGGCTGTCTTTAGCGTGTGGTGAAACCGTTCGATGGCACCATTACATTTTGGATTGTATGGTGCGGTCGTCTTGTGTTGTGTTTCAAACGTTTTGCACAGTTCCTTGACTGTGTTGGAAACAATTTTTTTTCCTCTGTCCGAGCAGATTACTAGCTATTATTAGCAGGTTATCCATATCCGAAAAATTATTATTCGTGGCTGGTGAATGGCGAGTGAAGTTCTGAGAAATGTGCGCAGCATTAATCATGACAGTCATTGAAGAATTTTTAGAAAAGTCCATGGAACGAACAAGATCAGAAAAAGAATTAGTATCATGAGCGGGCGATGTGTCAATGTGAGAAGAAAAAACGCGTTGTTAGTAATGGCTTGTCTTCGAGGTGGCGCTTGAACAAAGCGAGTCTTTGGAGTGAACGTGTTAGGTTCACGTCTCACCCAGTTAACAGGTCGAGCGGGGCGCGATTGTCGAGGATGAAACGGAAAACGATTTTGAGAATGAAATGGCGAGGACGAAAAATTGTCTGAGCGTCTGTTTTGTCTCGGCAGCCGATGAAAGCGATTTTGAAAACGTCCGGGAAAAAAGCCTCGATAACGTGGGCGATTGGTATTGTTGTTGCTGTTGTTGCTATTCCAAAACATCCGCGTAAACATGTTTTGCAGCATCGAAATATCGGAGTCAGATTTTGATGTCGGGTGATCTTTTGTTTGGGTTATCTGCGAAATTTTCTTTTCAAGCTCGGCACATTTTGCAAGCAACATCTTGTGATCTGTAGTCAAGTGGTCCGTTGTATGTGTGTGTGCCTCCTATGGCTGAGAAAAAGCCGCATGCGAAAGTGTACTGTGTGGCGCGGTGTAAAGTGGCAACATTGTTGATGGTGTTTTTGTGGGATCCCAGTCGTTGCTAAATCCACCGCGCACAATACAATCTTCCAAGCTACGATATTCAGCTGTTTGTGCGGTCTTTACTAGTGCTTCATACGAGTCAGGCATGGTTGCAGAGAATGAATTATAGTTTTGATTTCGGGTCTAAGTCCAGCGAGAAAAATTTGTTGGAGCATGCGATCACGAGCTTGACTTTGTTCGTTGCCGAACGCTAAATCTGAGAGTCTGCGGATCTCGGCATTGTATGCCATCACGGGTTCACGGGGCAACTGTTTTCGCTGATTAAGCATGGCTACTGAGAGAATTGTGTCTTGGTGCCGGAACACTCGCATCCAAAATAAGAGATTCTGTCATGCGCATAGCTTCTCGCTGGTTGGCTAAGTTTATGATACGAAACAGCGATTCAGTGATTGGTTATTTTTATATTATGACTACTATGCTGTGCTACAAGTTCGTTTTCACTGATTCTTGTGAGAAGCTGTAATTGCGGTGGATCTGATATGCTCAAAGAACATCCTGGCTGTAGAAAGCGAAAAAATTAAAACATTGAAAGGCGTTAGTGGTTGGCTTGTTTCATAACACAGATTGGTTCTTTTTATGTTATAACCACTACGCTGTGCTACAACTCTGTTTTCAGTGCTTTTGTGAGAAGCTGTAATTGCGTGGCTTTTGTATATTCAAAGAACATCCTGACTGTAGAAATCGGAAAAAATTAAAGGGGGTTTGAATGAAGATTGAAAGATGTGAGAATAAAAATTGTTCGCCATACAAAAATGCAAATGAGTGTTGGCAATGAAATCGTGAAGTGAGGTACAACACAACAGTCAAAAGCCAAAGCTACAACATCCATACAGCAAATCGAAATGGGTGACAACCTTGTAGTTCTTGTGTTAATTTGAAATCACTTGCAACCGTGGACAAAACGCTTGAACAAGATTTGTTCCTGTCGTCATCCGAAAACTGAGGTAAGCTTGTACTAAGTCTTTTACTAAGTTAGGTTTTACTAAACGTTTTTACTAAACTATGAAAGTGTAACACAAATTAATGTCTATTTTCCGTAAGATTCCGTAAGTGTGAGAAATAAAGCTGTAAAAAATTCAGCAATATATGAATTTCATTAAGAAATCTGCTCAGATAATGAATAAGCTGCGCCACAACAAACCACAACAACTTCGGACAGCAGCAATACGCGAGGTTGTGCGTTTTTAACACAATTTTTGTCTGCACATTTTATAGTGTTAGAACATCCAACCAGGAAAGAGTTGCGTAAAATCAGCGTTGATAGATTTTTTATTGTTTCTTAGCCAGAGCGTTTTTGAGCGCTGTGCTGGACACAGTTCACGAGACATGACGACGAATCACTGTGACGTCACCACCGCAGCCCTTTCGCGCATATTTCACTCCCAATGAAACCATACATAGCTCCTGTTAGCTCAACCAATCAGCGTACAGCTGTAGTTGAGACATCACACAAATCAAAACATACTAACCAATGAGTCATCGTGACATCACCACCGCGGCAGATTTCGGGCTACCCCCTCCTACCTATACTTAAGCACTAGCTATGCTTAAGCGTTGCGCTACAGTTGACAGACCCACACTACTACCGTGACTGTATACTTGGTAATTGTCGATAGGTTGAGGTTTCACGTTCTTTAAACGGACCGATCAAATTGTTTGATGTTCCTGGTAATGTTCCGTCTTTCAATTGTTCTGCAATTTACCAGTGTTTCTCAGTTCTTGTGAAAATACATTTTTCGGGATCTTTATTTCGCTGTTTACTTGAGAAACCAGTTTCGGGTGCGATAATTCTCATTTTTTTCAGATGTTCTACTGTTTTTTTTTGCGGTTGAAGATATGATGAGTTTACATATGGTACACAGCGCGTCAGGTCTTTGTGTGAACAAGTATTGCTGGGTGATTTTTCGCCGATTGACCGCCGTTTCATGTTGTTTTGTTGCACAATATTTCACAATGATCTGTAATGTTTATTCCGGAGAATTTATGGAGAGAAGTGATGTTTATTGTAATAGTGAATGAACAGTTTTTTACGTAATTGTTTGTGCATTCATGTTGCACAAATATATTTTTGAACCAGTTTCATCCAAAAATAGCAGATACAGCGATGCATGTTTTTGTATTACTTTACCGCACCTGAAGTTCAGCTTCAATCTGTTCGAATGTTTATTTTTTGCTCTCGTTACCCGGTGCTTTTTTGCTTTTTTGTCCAAAACCGATAAAACAAGATCAGATCTGCGAGACAAAAACGTGGCACGCTGGTGGTTTTATCATTTGTTTTTTTTACAAAAGTGGTTGGCTTGCGCATTCTGACCGCCCTGCCTCGATGCTTGTAGCTTGCGATCACAGCTGCAGTCTGGGCCGTTCTTTTGTGAATCTTGTGACTGTTTTGAATCGTGAAAATTTGTTTAGGGATCGAAAATAGATTGCTTCGAAAGAGTTGGTTTTAAGATTTCCAAGAGAAAAAAATGGAAGACAGCAAACCGGTGTTACGTCGGAATCCGGAACGAAATGCGAACGCATTCTCTCGACTGTTGTTTTGGTGCGTTTTTGTGAATTTTCCGTGTTCTTTTTCTTTGTCAAAACTTTTCGAGTTCAACAGAACCACTCAAAAACGCCCGAACTGAATGTTGCCCAATCAGCGGGTTTCATCTTGAAAACACTAGCACTGCTGTGTCGAAATGCTCCTTTCTGTTTATTTATTTTCTTGTTTTCTAAATTTTTATAAAGTTTCCAGTTTCGTCACGCCCATTATGCGTCGCGGGTTCAAGCATGATTTAGAAGCCGAGGATTTGTATGAACACCTGCCGCAGGATGAGTCTCAAATGTTGTTCGACGAATTGAAGGAGTACGTTGGTTGTTTTTTATCATTCTGGCACTGATAATGGGGTGACTGGCTGTTCATTTAACAAACGTTACAAATTTCATTCATCCCCGTCGATGCCTAAGGCCATGTTTATAAAGCTTTATAACAGAGTCCAGCAGAGCTACATCACCGACCCCTGGGTGAAATCACGAACCAACGTAGTTCCTTTTTTCACGCAACCTGATTTCGTTAATGTCAGCTTTTCAACAGCATGGTGTGAGGAAATTGAAATGTGTTTTCTCACGAATTTATTCTGGCGTTCGGGGGATGTGGCACAATTGGACTGGTCAGTTTTATAAAACTGAACTTTGCGGTTTTGCAGGGACCAAATACACCAGTTACCGTAGTGATTCACCCAGAGTTTGACATGCTGCAACGTTTTTTTTAATTGCTATAGCAACTTTTTGTTAATAGCCCAGACAATGCTGCTAAACTTTAACATTTTTTTCCGTTTCGTGCAGTGCGTGGCATCAGGAGCGCAAACGGTCGGATGGCAAGCCGCCGTCGTTGTTTCGCGCGATTCGCAGCATTTATTGGCTGCGATTTACGCTCGCTGGATTCATACTGATTATTGAGGTGAGCATTTGACGCGTTTGACACCAGAGAGAAAGTCATTGATTGGTTGTTTGAAAGTGCGCATTTTATGTTTTTGAGTCGCTGAGGGCTGTTGGCTTCAATTCTGCGCAACTTTACATTGTGTTGCAACTGCAGTCAGCTGTTGGTTGATCGGGTTCACGTTTGCACTTGCGTGGTGGATTGGTTTCACGCTCCGCTGGGTGTGGAACTTGTCTTTTGCTTCGTGCCTGTGACTTGCGACCCGAAAACATTCAATCAAACCTGGCAACTCTAACTCTACCATGACCTAGTTCTACTTCGACTTGATATTCTTCAGAAAGGAAAAATAACTTTTTTCCAGGAAGGCGTGAAAATGTGTCAGCCACTATTCATTGGTGGCTTGATTCGCTATTTCCGCTACGATCATCCGCTCTCAAAAACGGACGCCTATTTCCACGCCGCTGGCATCGCGCTGTGCGCCGCAATGTACCCGATGGTAAATAATTGTTTTTTTATCGAAACAACTGATTGGTTGCATTTCGAATTGCTGGCGCGCTGATTGGTCGCACGAAGGATGAGCACTACGATTGAATAAATACGCGTTTTTTCTGCAAACAGCTGATTGGTTGCATTTTGAACTTGACGCTCCGATTGCATGAAGGAGCAGTATTATTCGTGCTGGGATTATTGCAAAGTGGATTTTGGTGCAACAGAAGGTTTTTGCCACATTCACCAACTGAACCGTTGAACATTTGCTTCTTTGTCATCTTGAAACGCAGTCATGTTTCATCATGTTACATGCATGATCGATCGCACACACTGCTTGATTTGGAACACTTTGAATCGAATTTCACTGGTATTTTTGCGCCGGGTTGTACATCATTCAAGTGATCGCAGCTGCAATCTGGTTGCATTCATTTCATCCAGGTACACCACCCGTACTTCTACTACATGCAGAAAATCGGCATGCGCTGCAAAATCGCCGCATCGGCATTGATCTTTGACAAGGTGAATGAATAATTTTTGGAAATTTGAGTGACCCGACTGAGTAAAGGACCGTTTTTATTGCCGTACGCGCATACGCCACGCCACGTCATGACAGGTTTTGTGTCAACCAGACAATGTCAAGTTTCGAGAGGAAACGAATATAATGTTTCGGCGATGCAGTAAATTCTGTGAATAAATCGTGTCTTTAATTTTTTGCGCATTTTGAATAGAATAAGACTATCCAATCTTTACAGAAAAAAACCGAATTTCAGTCGCTGCGTCTGAGTAGCAGCGCGTTGCATGAGACGACCGTCGGGCACATCGTGAATCTGCTCTCCACCGACGTGATGCGTTTCGATTTCGTAAGTTGCGTTTCGTTTTATGTACGTGAATAAAAGTCCTTGTCGGAACGTGCACTTTGTTATGCACAACACAGTGATGTTGGCAAGACGCATGCGCATGCGGATACACACTGCCACTGTGTCACTGCACGCTGTCGTGCGTGCTTGTGAGAGTGCCTGCAACATCACGGTGGAAATAAGTGAGTGCGCGGCTTTCCGACCAGAATGTTAGCGTATATTTGTAAATTAGTTCTCAATTCAGCAACAGTGGATTGGTTGTACGAGCAGGATGCAGCCAATCAGCGGTAATGCGTATAGTTCATCGGTTTTTCAGTTTTGTCCTGGCTACTGTTATTTTTTTTTGAGTTCTGCGGCTCAATATGTTCACAGACATGGAGAGGAAATTAATTTCCCCCTTTATTTGGCAATTTATCGTTGCGTAAACGACCCAGTAGTGTCTCAGTGATAGCGGTCACTTTACCAATTTTGAATTCCCGCGTAAAGCATGCACCTAATTCCACATATATGCGCGCATTCAGTCGCAGAATTGAACGAGAAATGATAATACTTAATGAAACTCGAATTAAACTGAAAACAATACAGTACCGAGCAATAAAACGGACAACCCACTGATGCCAGATCACGTTTTTCGTTTGGTTCGTTCCATGTTGCAGGCGGTCATCTTCGCGCACTACACGTTCGTAGCGCCGTTGCTGCTGGTCGGTTACGGCACGATGCTGTGGTACGCGTTGGGCCCGTCTTGTCTGGCCGGCTTCGGCTGCATCATACTGCTGATGCCCGTGCAGGCTGTATTCGGCCGAAAAATGGGCATGACACGGTACGGTTTTTTGGGTGGTTTTTTGGTTTTTTATGTGGTATGTTTGTTTTTTGGGTAGTTTATTTAGTTTTTTGGGTAGTTCTTTTAAAATTTTCAATGTATTCTCAGTGTATCTTTTCTGTTGACCGATATTCACATTTCGATACTATCGAAAACGCTTAGTGCAATAAAAAGTTATTGTGGCTTAGCTGCCGTTCGAAATGAATTAACCGCAACAAAGTTTTACGTCGGGTTTATATTTTATAGTGTTGGGACTCAATTCACACAAAGGAAGAAAATCATTTTTTATGCCCCACGCATGCCAGTTTCATGACGAAAGAGTGGAAAAACATAGCTGGTCAAAAAGAGCGTCAATTTCAGAAGCTGACGCACAGAATATGAAAAAATATGGCTATTGTTTTTTGCTTGCTATGATGCAGAAATGATATATGACGTGATAAAACTATTCTGATCTTGAATAAAAATCTTTTTTTCAGCCGACAAATCGCGGGACGTGCGGACAAGCGAATCGGAGTGATGTCCGAAATCCTAAACGGCATTCGTGTGATCAAGATGTACGCGTGGGAGGACGCATTCGCGGAGCTCATTGGCGATTTGCGGAGGTTTTTTTTCGGTTTTTATTCGTTTTTTGTTTTTGCATTTTTATCGCAAAGCGTATTATGTTGTGCGTGTGTTTCAAAAGACTTGTGTTAAAGAGAGCTCCTAAGCCCCCTGAGAACGTCGATACAATTTCACAGATACAGTCGAACTCTAAATTATGGGCAATCAGCTGACTGGTTAATGATCACATAATGCTTTGCTGTATCAGGACAGACTCCACCAACACAGCAACGAGAAACGCAGAAAGCATGCATCACGCGATCACCAACCAATCAGCTGATTGCCTATATTTAAGAGTTCCACTGTAGATAACCGTGGTGTTTTAAACTTTTCAGAAAAGAGCTGAACATGGTGCGCCGGTTCTCGATGTGGCAGTCGCTGGTGTTGGGCACGTTCTGGGCGAGCGGCCGTCTTGTGATTCTGTGTGCTATTGTTGCCTATGTGCTCAGTGGGCATGACGTCACCGCTGAGAGGGTACGCATATGTATGGGGCGGTGATGGTGTTATGAAATGTTTAGGTTCTGCGACTCATTCCGTTTTGCAGACCTAAGGAAACTAAGATCCATTCATGCACTCGCGCGCGCCTTCATGAATGGCGCTTTATGTCGCAATTCGAACAAGCCCAATTATCCGAGTCGAATTTTTAGGACTCGGGTCACATTATCAATTTTGAATTCCCGCGAAATGCATGAAGTTGTGATTCTATCCTTGTGCGCATTGAGTCGCAGAGTCATGATGAAAGGGGGTCAGGCGGGCGGGGGGGGCCCGGAGACAGGGAGAGAGGGTATTTGGGGGTGGGGGGGGGGGGGGGGAAAAAAAAAAACACGGGGGGGGGGGGGAGGAGGAGAATGAGAGGGGGGGGGGGGAATTTTTAAAAATTGAGGGTGGGGTAAGGGGGGGTGGGTAAAATGAAGAAAAAAAAAAAAAAAAAAAAAAAAAGAGGAAAAAACGAGAAAAAAAAAAAAAAAAAAAAAAAAAATTTTTGGGGGGAAATGGGCTGGGCCGGTAATGGGCGGGCCGGAAATGAGTGGGCCGGAAATGAGTGGGCCGGAAATGTCGGGCCGGTAATGGGTGGGACGGTAATGGGTGGGCCGGTAATGGGTGGGCCGGAAATGTCGGGACGCTAATGCGTGGGCCGGAAATGCGTGGGCCGGAGTTGACCCCGCACCTGATGAAACATAATATTCAATCCAACAATGAGCGCTGAAATAGCGGCTGGTCAAGTCAACTTATAGTAAGCAAAACGTTTTTTGTCTCGTTTCGCAGGTTTTCGTCGCCGCAGCGCTGTTCAATTCGTGCCGTCTCCCGCTGACGCTGTTCGTTCCACTTGGCATTCAATTTCTGATGGAGCTGAAAGTGTCCATCAACCGGATCCAGGTGGCAGAAAAGTTGGCTGTGTCGTCAGTTTCATTATCCATTGAATTTGTCGCTCTCTAGAAACGGTGAAACGTCATTCATGCACGTGATCACAACCAATCAACCTATAATTTCGAGTTCGACAGTACCACATAAACTTTCGACAGTATCACACACACACACCACAATCACATTGTTCTCAAATAAAACGCGATAAATTCCTTCAAAATGTCCATGAGATTTCAGAACTTTCTGCTGCTCGAAGAACACAAAGCGATCACGCAGTCCGCGAAACTCATCGACGATGAAACCGAAACGTCGGAAACCGAGACAAGCGAACTGCTGTGCAACGGGCTCGGCAGCGCTGAGAAAAGCAACAAACTCTGCGAAAAGACACCAGCACGAGACGAAAATGAAGCGGCACCGGGCGACGACGTGTTTCTGAGGGTGGAGAATTATGCGGCCAAATGGAATGAGGTTTGTATTTAGCTGATTGTATTTGATTGGCTGCGTTTGAAGATTTGGCGCGCTGATTGGTGTTTGACTGAGTGCCGAAACTGTATTATTTGCGCATGTGCCTGGCGTTTGTAAGTGCCGAATAAAACAGAACAGACAGATTGATTGGTCGGAGATCACAATTCACAACAACCAATGAAAACGTGTCAGATATTTTTCTTTCTGATATTTTCATTTGTGATTTCGTTTGCTCTGCTACTTTTCGGATTTTTTCTCTTATTTTATTTTGTCAGACACAAGAGGACAACACAATCGAGGGTGTCGATTTCACCATTCAACCGGGTCAATTGGTCGCTGTCATTGGACCGGTCGGCGCGGGAAAGGTTGGTTCTGGGGCTTGGGTTGACGTTTGAGTTTTTTTGCAACTGAATACCTATTGGCTGAATTTGAGTTTGTCGCTTGAGTGATTTAGAATTAGGGTTGGCATGGAAAATAAAACCGGTTTTTTACCAACCATACCAACCGGCAACCAACCTCAATTATGAGTTCTCGTGTCTTGAAACGCAAGAATCAGCTACGCACAAACGATTTGCAATTTTCTTTTTCGTATGACATCTTTGCCCGCCGGTTTTCGGAACTCTCGCAAAGGCACCAAAACCAAACTCTGGTGTTTATGTAGCGTGATTCCACGTACATGTCAAGATCTAAAGTGATCTGCCCCACGGTAAATGTCAAGATCACAAAAACGTCAAAAACGTTCACAAAATTTTCACCCACTTTTGACTTTCCAAATTTCCAGTTTGCCGTTTTGAACGTTAACGTTTCCCTTTCCAACAAACCAACATTCCTCCATTGGTCAGTCGACCTTGCTCGAGAGCGTCCTCGGCGAATCGCGCACCACCGCCGGGCGCATCGCGCATCGCGGCCGCATCGCCTACGTGCCGCAGGACGCCTGGGTGTTCGGCGGCACCATACGCCAGAACATCACGTTCGGAATGGAGTACGACGAACGGCGCTTTCAGACGACCATCAGGGCGTGCGCGTTGAGCAGGGTGAGAGAGGCGATGGGTTGCAGTGGTTGATGTTGGCTGAGGAGGATGCAGAATTAAGTGATTGGTTGATTGATTGATTGATTGATTGATTGATTGATTGATTGATTGATTGATTGATTAATTGATTGATTGGTTGATTGATTGGTGGTTGTTGATTGGTGCCTGTCAGAAAGGTGTAATGGCAGTTATTGTTGGTTTGTTCTTTCTAGCTGACGCCGTGGATTTTACTTTTCCTAAAGTTACCATTGGCCAAGTTCGCTGATTTGCTGTGAAAAAACAATCTAAATCGTTCAGTTGTGCGGATCTGAGCTGAAGAAATTATTCCTGGCCCTGTGCAGAGAAGGACTGCGTGATGTAGCCGAAAAAGGTGACCACAAGAAACGGTCATTGAAATCATTCGAAACAATAATAATTTTCGTAACCGATTCAAAGTGCTCCTTGCGTTCGCAGGACTTGTCCGTGCTCGCGAATGGTGATCGAACGTTGGTCGGCGACCGCGGCGTTGCACTGAGCGGCGGTCAAAAGGCCCGCCTGAATCTGGCGCGCGCTGTCTATCGCGAGGCGGACATTTATTTGCTGGACGACCCGTTGAGTGCGGTCGACACGGTCGTCGGGAGATACCTGTTCCAGAAGTGGGTGTCGCAAAATCGTTGGCGTTTTTGGGTGGTTTCTTGTCTCAAGGTTTTTCAGGCGTTTACTCGGTGCCGCCTGATTGGCTGCATTTTGGTGAGATACACCAAGTGTACAGGAGTAATATACAGGTTTTATTGATTTTGATTTCGAAACAGCTTTTGTTTGTTTCTGTACAAACAATCCAGGTTTACACAGCAGTGCTTGGTGCGGGTGCATGCACACAGTTCATTCAGACCAATCAACAACGATGGCCTGGCGGTAGATTGCCCAAAAGACAAAATCTGAAATTCAACATCAAGAGAAAAAAGCGGACGCAGGTGTATCCGCCGTGAGCTGCGCGACCGCGCCGTGCTTCTCGTCACGCACCAGCTGCAGTATTTGGCCGACGCCGATTTGGTGTTGTTGATGCGCGAGGGGAAAATACTGGCGAAGGGCAGCTTCGCGGAGCTGCAACAATCGCATCCCCAGCAGTTCGAGCGCATCATCGCCGAGACGAAAGAGAGCTATCAGCAGGTGGCTGGACATTTGGCAATGGTTGAATCTTTTGGCTGGCACACGCTGATTGGTCGCCTGAGGCTGCGAGTAGGCATGGGCGCGGGACAGCCTGTGCTGTCCCGCAAAGTGCGTGACAAGTTGCGGGACGAACGGGACGGTGCTGTCCCTGCCGGCAGAGAACCTTGTGCCGCGCTGTCCGAACAAAAACTGTCCCGCGCTCCCAGCCGATCCCTAACTGCTAGACGTTTTTTTCACCTAGTTTTTTGGGTTGAATTTTTTTCAAACTCAAAAAATGCTACTGCAGCCAGGCAAACATAATCGCTCACACGGTTTGCGGTCGTTCATTTTCTTCAGTTCCTGAGACAAGGCGTACTCGACAGAAAAAAAACAGATTGCAATTTTCATAAGAGCGTAAAAAACCAAGCGCCTCTGCAGTAAGGTCGTGTCAAGACCGAATCCGGTAGACCCCCAAAAAAACAGACTGCAGTTTGCATAAGAGCTTGAAAAACAGTCCAAAGATCCGATAGACCCACAGCAGTTTCGGCGGCTGCCAGATGCACCATGAAAAGAATACGCAGGTTCATTCCCCGCGCGCCTACGCGCCGCCCACCGCCACCGCCGAGTCACTGGCCTCAACCGCCAGTCATCGCCACCGCAGAACGCCGCCGCGTCAGACGAAATCAGACGAGAGCGACCATCGCGACGCAACGCGGACGACGCTCGAAACGCCGGACACCGTGAATCTGAACGATCACCACGAAAGCGAGCGATTGTTGACGTCGCCCGATCGACTCGGCGTCAGCGCCAGCGACAGTATGACGGCGTCGGCGTGGTCGATGGCGCTTGGCGAGGTGCGTTTGAGGGGTTTCAGTGGGGCACCACGGCTCTTATGAGGCTAACCTCCATTGCTGTTCTGCATACTTTCTTGTGTTGGCGGCCAGGTCGGAACTCCATACAATTTGGCTGCGTCCAGAGCGCACTGATTGGTTGAAGTGCATGGAACGATACCAGCAGCACCGCGGCTGTGTGAGGGTGGTGTGATAGGGGTACCGCAGTGGGCAGACCGCAAACCGGTGGTCAACCTCGCAAAAGCAGGTTTGCGGACTCGACACAAATTTGCGTGCGACGCCCAAGGATTGTACGTTGCTTCCATTGGTCTGACGGGCGGACCAGACCATTTGAAGATTTGCGACGTCGAAAAATTGCCACGCTAATTGGTCACGACAAGTAGCCAATCAGCGTGCTGTTGTAGTCCGTGCATCCGTAGCTAGCTGGTCATTTACGCGTCTGCTCACCTGTTACTATTTGCTAAGAGAAAAAGGTTTCTAAATGAAAAACGAAAGCCTTTTCTAGGCGGATGCCGCAGACGTGACGCAACCGGAGGAGCAGAGCAACGTCGGCTCGGTGCCGATGTCCGTCTACTGCGAGTACGTGCGCAACATGGGCGGCTGCGCGCATCTGACAGTGCTGTTTGCGTTCATTGCGCTCGTACAGGTGCTGATGAACACCAGCGATTGGTGGCTGAATGTTTGGTGAGTGTGCTGGAACGCAGACGTTTGTATGCAGCACGCTGATTGGACAGAGGTTTGCGTGCAGCACGGTGATTGGCTCTGTTGCTGAATTGTATGTTTGGTTTCTAACGGCAAATGTTGACCAGTGATTGTGAGATGTAGTGGTAGTTGACATGAACATAAAAACGAACAATTCAGGTGTAACGCATCCGAAGAGCACAAGAAACACCAAATCGATCTGTCCATGAACGCAACAAACGCAACCACGGACCTGCCACTGGTGGCCACGACTTCGGCGGTTGCATTTCTGGAGTCATTCTCGAATGAAACTTACATGCGGGTGAGCGGATTAAACCGGTTGCCGATTCAAACGGAGTTGTAAAAACCGTTCCAAGAATGCATTCCGGATGGTAATGGGGGCGTTCATAGGAAACACACTCATGCCCGTTCATGAAAATTAGGTTACGCATCGGTTGAGCCTTTCAAATATTACCTGAACGCAGCATTGAAACGGCTTTTTATGAATTGGCTAATCACTGTGGTGGTAGACAGAACAGGGTGTTTTTCGCACTTTGAAACCGTCAACGGTAAAAGAGATGCAAATTCAGTAAAAAACGATGTAACCTTTCTGAAATCGCAGGTGTTCGCGGGCATGTGCGTGCTGCTGCTGTTTCTCGCCGTCGCCCGTGTGCTCTGGTTCCGCATGGCACAGGTGCACTCGTCGCAGCGTTTGCACCAGCGAATGTTCACGTCGGTGGTGAGGAGCAAAGTGGCGTTCTTTGACGTGAACCCAGTCGGTTAGTGCGGCTAAAGCCGAAAACACCATTTTGTAGTTTGTGCGTACGCACAGACGTTGTTCGAAATAGCGTGTGCAAACTAATCGTATCCGTAAAGATAGCACACACAACAAGCACAATTTCTGAATGTCGTGGCCATTTTTTGAGTGCCGTGCGTACGCACAAAAAGCTAAATCCCCTTTAGATTGTTTTCTAGTTGATGTTTTCGAAATTTAGGTCAAGCACAGTGTTTATAATCAGATTAGATTTACTGCGTTTAAAGTTGTTCGTTACGATGATCACGAAGCGGAATGCACCAAGACGGGTATTGTGTTGAGATGATTGAGTGCATCTGCGCACAAACACACTGGCAGGTAGCCTATGCGTTTGTGCGTGTGTTTGTGTGAAGCATCACAACAACACAACTCCCAGATGTGCACTTTTACCCAAATCAGTATGAATGTATCGACAGAGTTCGTTTTTTCAGGTCGAGTGCTGAATCGCTTCTCGAAAGACACGAGCACCATGGACGAACAGCTCGCATTCGTGTTCTTCGACTTCATTCAGGTCTCCTTTTCGTTTTGTGTTGTGTTTTTCATTTTGTCAGTTTTCTTTGATTGTGATGAATATAATTGGTAAATTAGGTTGGGTATGAGAAAAACTCAGCCACTCACAAGAACAACACAAATGAATCGAATTATAGTCGGTCCAGTCCTGATGTTCAGGGCGTGGTGAGTCAGTCAATTTAAGCGTATTCAGTCGTGAAATGTTCACGTTCAGGGCGCCATGTTGTTCGTGTCGATTCTGATTGTCGTCGGTTTATTGAATCCGTTCGTTTTCATCCCGACCGTGCCGCTGGCGGCCATCTTCTGCGGGGCCCGTTACTTCTACCTTCAAACGTCGCGCGACATCAAACGACTGGAGGCCACCAGTGAGTTTGGAGGATTTTTTGGTCAGTTGTTGTTTGAGGAACGTTTGCTTCTAATTAACCCAAACGCGAGCGTAAGGTTAGGCGAAAAAAATCGGAATTAAAACAACTAAAAAATGAATAGGTAAATTCAAATCCCCAACCAACTCGGCGGAGGAGCGTGATGAATCAGCCGCAAATGTAAAAAAAATCGGTTCACTACCTTTTTTACTTATTTCATTGTCACTTGTTCTTTTTGACGATCGGGAAATTGACAAAGATCGTGTCGAGACCTACAATGACAGAGATAGATATCCTACCCAATGGGCCCACAGTGTTTTTGCATTTGACAGTCTAATATCAATCGGCTGATCCTTGCAGCACGCAGTCCCATTTTCTCGCACGTTTCTGCCACGTTGAACGGTCTCACAGCGATCCGAGCGTTTCGGGCGGAAGCAGCGTTGATGCGAAACTTTCACGATTATCAAGTGAGTTTGTTTTGAATTTTTTTGTTTGTTTGAATGAGTGAATTTTTTAAAAACATAAGTATTGGCTCCACTTTTGCATTGCGCAACAGCGCAAAACAATCAGCGAATTGCGCATAATGAACAGTTCGACTGTGGTTTTTCTTATCAGCGTCTGGCGCTCTGATTATTGGCTCTCACACGAGCAGGACGCAGCGCAGCCAATCAGCGCGTTCTGTTTGAAAAGTCAGAGATTTTTATCTGCAGAATGTCTACACGTCGGCGTTCAGTTTGATTTTGACCACGAGCCGCTGGTTTGCCGGAGTGATCGACTGGCTGGTCGTCTTGTACATTTCACTGGTTGCCTTCATTGCTGTGCTTTCTGGACCCGGTACGTACGAATATTTTTATTGTGGTTGTTTTTTGTTTATTATTGAGAGATTTTCGTGTGTTTCGTCTTGCGCTTCGCTTACTGTACAACAACATAAAGCTGTTCTCGGTTTCATCATTGAGTTTCTCATTTTGACACTCGCCGTACAGTGTAATATTAGCATTGTATATTGGGGGACACCGAATCATATTGATTTGTCAGAAAGTTTTGCAGTTTCGTTTTGTTGTTGCATTATTGCCGAAGTGCGGTGCGCGGCAAACGGATATTGGCTGCATTTGAAATGCGATTGTGTTTATTGGTTGCATTCAAACTTCAAATTCACTGGATCAACCCAATTGCAAGAGACACGGCCACAAACGCTGAGACACGGTGATTGGTCAACGCTGTTGTCAAATGCAGTCGATCCGTTGGCTAAGTTCTGAATTTGTACTTCTGTTTTTCGTTTTCTTGACGTACATCCCCGCTTTCAAGTTCCATCGATTCGACGCAAAGACAAAATGTTGGTTGTATTTCGAAAAAAAACTGAAGCGTGAAACAATCGCCAGCGATAAATCGGTTGCTGCAGATATTTGCTGATAAATCACCAGATGTCAGTTGCAGTCATCTTTTAATCTAAGGTAATTGTGGGATGAAAGGGGGGGGGGGGGGTGGGGGGGGGGGGGGGGGGGGGGAGGGGGTGGGGGTTTTTTTGTACCGGTTTTTTTCGTTTCCAGCTGATTCCAATCCCGGTGAAATTGGACTCGTTTTAATGTACAGTGTACAGTTGACCGGTTTTTTGTCGTGGATAATTCGCCAGAGTGCCGAGCTAGAGAGCACGGTGCGTGGTAAACAATAAAAACAATGCGTTTTTTATAGCATGGTTTGTGGCGGGAAAAACTCGACACGCTCGCTTGTTTGTAGGGGAACTTTGCAACATTTAGTAGTCAGTATGATTGTGAAACGTTCTTTTCTGCCGTCGAAATTGCGCTAAAGACCAAACTAGCTAAGTTCGAACTCGATCACATGTGATGAATGCACTAATACTGCTGTGTGTTGTAGTTGTTTTTGATGTGATCACCACACCGCGCTTTGCTGACACTAACTTTTTTGTAAAAAGCATGATTTTTCGCAGACTTTATGGGTGGCTATTTTCATTGCGGTTGAATCGTTTTTAATGTGGTTTGTTAATGGAACTTGATGTTTTTCATGCAATTCTGTTGTCGTTTTCTTGAATGTTTTTTGTTTTATCGAATCGAATGAATCCCTTTTGAAATGTTCCTTATGCTATAGTGATGGTAGTCGAGGTACATTAGCACAATTATGCAGATGCTTGCGATAGTATGCTGGCTTTTTTGTGTTTGTTATTTGAAAGTTATTGGTGTTCATGGTGGTTGGTTTGAAAAAGAATACTTCCACGGTCACCATCATGTGCGGTACAATTTTAAAAAAAGCACGAAAAGTCAGCTGATTGCGGTGAAGAACACTCGGTTGTTTCCTGCTCACTCCACCTGTTATCGTGATTGCAGAGGACATGAAAACTGGTGCCGTCGGGCTCACCCTGCTCTACTCAACTGAACTGCTGATGTTCCTGCGGCGATTTCTGGACTTTTGGACGCGCACCGAAGTGAATGTATGTTTGTGGTGGTTGATATTGTTGGTGGTGTGTTGATATGCAAAGCAGAGACACCGCGCGCGAGACGGCGGTGAACCGTGGTGATGCGGCAAGAGACGTTTGACGGCTTTGGGATGGTTTTGAGGGATACCTCGGGACCGCCGCCACACTCTCGCGCGGGTGGGTCTGCAACGCTGATTGACTGTAAATTGCGATTGCTGGTTTGACGTACAGTACAGCAAGACACAGTTAATCAGGGTGGTATTCAGATTTATTTGTGCTTTTGGTACTTTGCTTTGTTTTGCTTGATGCTGCTTTTTTCTGATCAGTTTTCTTGTGTTTTCGGCGCATGATGTTTTGGTTGTTTGCAAACTGTATGAGCTGGTTTCTGTCTTTTGGGGACTTTCCTGCTCAACCGTTTTTTTTTACTTTTTTTCTGTTGGTGGTTTGGTTTTCGGTTTCGACGGTGGCACAGAATGACCAATCTTACAACTTGGTTGATTAGGGTGGCATACATTTTGCTTCATTACTTTCATTGTTGGATTAGCATTTTATTGGAGCTGACAGGCAAAGCACAGCTCGCTGCTGATTGGCTGTGATTGAATCGACAGCACTGATTGGTCACTGTTTGGGAGTACCCGCACAGCATGCAGCCAGCCAACTGTCTGGGTCTCTCCAAGAAATTGCTCGAACGAAACAAAACTGACGCAATAAAAAATACTTTTTTTGTTTTGAAATCTTCAGATGGTCAGTGTTGAGCGTATCGTCAGTTACGCTGAACTGGAGCCGGAGGCTTACGATACGGCGGCGGAGTCTTCTGACCCCGCCCCCGTTAACTGGCCGACCGAGGGGGCGATGGAGTTTTGCGACGTCTCAATGCGGTATGATTTTTATTTGCTATAAGGGGTGTTTGGCAGAACCTGTCAGAATATTTTTCTTACTTTTTTAGTTACGGCGATGACGAGTCTCCATTGGTCTTGAAGAACATCACGTGCAAGATTCCGCCCCGATCTAAGGTAATAGGGAAGCGTTGTCATTGCTGATGAAACTGACTTAGCTGAGACACAATATTTTTGAAAAAATGTCAGAAACCGGAAACAATGATTTAAAAAATGAAAAAAGTCGATAAAATTGTTGGAAAAAATGCCAAAAACTAGGAACAGCTAGTGAAGAAAATTGAAAAAAGCGTCAAAAAATGAAACCAACTGCTCAACAAAGAAAAAATGTCAAAAAACTGAATACAACTATTCTAAAACGCGAAAAAGTCAAAAACTAAAAACAACTATTCCAAAAAAACGGAAACAATTTTTCTCAGGTCGGCATCGCCGGACGGACGGGCGCCGGCAAGAGTTCGCTGTTGCGCGCGATCTTTCGGTTGACCGAACCGCGCGGTGCGATCGTCGTCGACGGCGTCGACCACAAAACGGTGCCGTTGACGTTGCTCCGGAGAAGCATCTCAATCATACCTCAGGTCAGTGTTGTGCTTTCTTGGGTGGTTTTTCGATGAAAGGGAATTTGGATTGTGGAGTGTCTGTGCTGATTGGATTACTATTCGATACTACAGTCGAATTATAGGCAATCAGCTGATTGGTTGGTGTCACGTGCATGCATGCTTTTTGTGGAGATGGAGGTGGAGTCTGTCCGTGCACAGAAAGCACATGCATAGCACATGATCACCAACCAAGATTTCGACTGTATAAGATACGATAAGATACCATCGGTATTGCCAAAAACCATTTCAATTGCCGCTTGAAACGTGAATTCTGCTAACCGTGACAACTGAAATTTTCCGTCAGCCAATCAGTGAATTGCATTCGTCTTTCGTTACAGGACCCGGTGCTGTTCATTGGTACGCTGCGCAAGAATCTCGACCCATTCAACGAGTTCAAAGAAGACGTGCTCTGGAATGCACTGGAACAAGTGAGCGCTGGTTTTGTGCAGTTTTTCCCGCAAGCTTTTGGTTAAACTTACTCTTACGTGATTTTAACTTTACCTTTTGACACAGTGAAGCATTTTTTATGATTCTGCGTTTGTGTACTTGGTACTTCACACTAAAAATCAGCCGCATTGCCCCACCCCTGCCGACTAGCGTCTCCAACCAATCAACAAAATCCACCACTCTTCCCCATTCACTCAAAATGCAGCGCGCTGATTGGCTACAGTGCAAGCGGAGTGGTGCGTGCTGCAGCCAATGAACACGGCTCTATTTATTTTCCACTCAACCAATCAGCGCTCAATCCTTCTTTGCCAGGTACAACTGAAGCCAGTGGTCGCCGCACTGCCGGAGTCACTCGAGACGCACATGCAAGAGGGTGGCGCCAATTTGTCGGTGGGACAACGCCAGTTGGTCTGTCTCGCGAGGGCGTTGCTGAGGCGCACCAGGATTCTCGTCATTGACGAGGCCACTGCCAATGTGGACCACCAGTGAGCAGCGGCATTAAGGGGAGGGGAGGGAGGAGTGAGGGGAGTGAGTGGGGGCAGGGGATGCCACTGAGCCCCAAAGGAAAACCATCAAACATCACAGTACCGTTTTTCTTTCACGTATTCTGGTTCACCAATAACAAAAGGAGAAATTCGTATTGGTATACGCACAAGGCTCGGATCGGAAGATAGTTTCACTCCCTCCCACCTATTTTCCATTCATAGCAATGTCTCCAATGTCGGCCAATCAGCGCACCACATTGTGCCGTTTTTGTTTCGACAAAGAGTCTGCGGATCAAAATAAAAGATCATCACTAAACTTCTTTCGCACAGGACTGACGCGTTGATTCAGCAGGCGCTTCGAGAGCAATTCCACGACTGTACAGTTCTGACGATCGCGCATCGCTTGAACACGATCGTGGACTCCGACTATGTCATGGTCAGTTTGGTAAAAGTGTAGTGTGGTCGTTGAAACCTGTCACTTTTCTGAGTCTGATGAAGCCAACTAATGTTCGTGTTTGGTGAAAAAATTCATGTTTTGAACTTATTGATCATATGATCCTAGTCTTAAGAACAGTGCACTCGGGTTAACACAGTACTGTTGCACAGTCACAAGCAAACACACTGGCATGTATGCGTTGACTCGCGCGCGTCAAGGGATAATTAAAAAAACTGGTTTTATATTGCCAACAAAAAAATCGGTTTCCTTTTCGTTTTAAGACCATTTTATTTCCCGATTTATTATCAGGTACTAAACGACGGTTATCTGGTTGAGTATGCACCGCCGAGTGAATTGCTGGAAAACGAGCAGTCTCTATTCTCGCAATTGGTTCGTGAAACGGGTTCGGCGAACGCTGCGCTGTTGAAGCAAATCGCTGATGAAGCCGCGACGCTCAGAGAGCAATGAAGTTTTGATTGGATGATTGTTGATTTTGTCAATGGTAGATTGGTTGCCGCGAAAGTTCTTGTCTGAAGCACACGGTGCGATTTTCTGAAAACGCATCTTTTTTGCGATGTGACACGGTTATAAACAAACACGCTGGCACACACACACACATATGCGTCCCATTGGCACAGTGATATGTGAGCCTGTGTGTTTGTTTGTTTGTGTTTGTGCACCATCAAATTACACAGTTCCCCCTCCGCACTGGAACTTTCGCGAGAACTTGAATCTGGCTGGTCCAATTCTCAGATAAGATAACAGATAACTTCAGTCATTTTCAGTCGAATACAAACTTCTTATTTTGCAACCAGTTAGGGATTGGTTGCTTGATTTAAATTCGGCACTTTGATCAGTTGTGGTAAGCTTTGCTGGTAAACGTTTAATTGCTGGAATATTGCTTTTTTTCATTTGTGAGTTTTTAGGTTGTGTTTGATTTGTTGTTGTTTTAGGTATTTTTTGCTGTGATTTGTGCCATTTTGTTATTCACATTGAGTTTTCGTGTTCTGTTTTGGCTCTTGTTTTGAAGCTGTTAACGGCGCAACAGGTGGTTCATTTAGCCTGTTGTTTCGTTTTCTTACTTTTATTTTCTTGTTTTTCATACTCTATTTGTGCTGATTGACTGTTGAATTTTGAATTACATGTTACAGTCAGCGCGTTCTTTTTTGTTTGTACTTGATTTTGTGCTGTGTTTTCATTGCAGTACTTTTTCTACCCGCAATGTCCTTCCACATTTTTGTCTTGTTTTGTTCTGGCATTTGTTAAATCAGTAAATGCAGTATTTGCTTTATCACTGCATAATTAATAACGCTTGGGATTTTTTGTCTGCTTTTTGTCTGTTTTCTTTGTTCGTGATGAATATTCGTGTTTTGAATGAAAAATATTCGTGTTTTGTTTGCCTTTGCCTTTTTTTTCTTTTTTGCTAAATTTTTCCGTTGTTTTGAATCTGCCTATTCCCGAAGTTCCTTTTTTGGAATTTTGACAATAAAACGCGTTGGGGAATCGGTTGAATTGTTCAGTTTAGCAACAACCCAATAACCGCATAAAAAGTTTTACAGCAGAACGACAAACCTTCGATGTTTCTGCATCTTTTAGTTTTTCGTTCATGAGATGCTCACAGTTGCAATACAATGATGTGAAAATGAAAGTGACGCACAAACATTGAATATCACAAGATTTAATTGGGTAATAAAAGGGGCGGTGATATATAAGTTGATGTGTGTAAAGGCAGATTGGCGTATCATATTGAGCTAATTAGATTAACTCAAGGTCTTTTTTTAATTCAACATTTGCGTTTGCCCGAGTTTTTCAGAGCTATGAATGAATAGCGCAATTAATGGTAATTCAATTAACTTGCTTAAATTGTTCCCGGCGTTGTGTGCGTGACAAAAAAAAACAAAATACAATGTCAGTCAGTGTCAGAAAGGCTGCTCTGGTTAAAAGTTTTTCTGATCTTGAAAATTCAGTTTAGTTGTAGTTCGGCATCCCATTGAAAATCACGTGCATACAATGTACGTTTCGGAAGTTGTGCTGATACCGACACTAAGAGTAAAAATCTTTGATCTGAAATTGAGCTTCCTAATGCGATTACACGCGATTACTAAAATGGCTGATTAAAATAAACCACAAACCTGCTGATCGATGTGAAAAAATGTTTCAAAGGTGTCTGTGTGATATGGCCTGGGGTGGGCTCGTACTTCTGACCAGACTACCCGCTAATTGATTGATAACTTGTTTGACAGAAACCTCAGCAAGAAGGCGGCTGGTTTCAGATTGACCCAGAAACTTTAACCAATCTTAAAGTGCGTCACGGATTACACAAAACTTTCGTTGAAGCAGAACTAAACGATTTATGAGGCAAAATATGGCGTAGACACGCGGGCGGTTTTGTTGCACTCCGTTACACCTGTTTCAGTAGATTTTACTGTTGTTTGTTTTCGTTCTGCTTCTTTGGGTTCACATACAACATTGTAGCTGCGCATTTGCATTGAAGCTGGAACACACTGAACGTGATTGATTGAAAACGAGACGTTTTTTATGATGTATCAATTTGTTTGGTTGTAAGTGTTGGTCCATTTGATACGATGTGAAAAAGATTGGAAGTATCGTTTGATTTGTTGTTATCCTGCCTACCGTTCACACAATTTCGTTCAGACAACCGTCTCTCTAATGGCAAATATCGTCCTCTCAGTTTTCATTTTTCGTAATTATTATCATTGGAAAATATAAAATCACTTTTTCAGTGCTATGATTGAACGCAATGACCTCGGAACTGCACCGCTTTTTCTCACTTTTCGAAACATTACATTTGCGTGATTTTGTTTTCTCCGTTATATGAAAACTGAATGGAGCATAGAATAAATTTTTAAAAAATTTGAAAATTATCCGCTGTTTGGTTTTTTCTGTGAATTATTGCCGCATAATTTCACACAACAGTATGGTAGACGCACATCTAAGGGCATTTTTCTGGTATAAATGGCAGGTCAGAGAACAAAAAAACACGATTTCTACTCTTGCACGTCTCATTCAGTTAGAGTTTCGGAGCTTTTTTTTGTTTTTCGTTCGGTTCTCGGACATAAAATGTTGGTTTTTTAGCGCCAGCATCATAGACGTTATACTTCAGCTGAAAAATACGCAGTGAAAAGCGCAACAACAACACATGCCATATTGAGCGACACATGGATGGATAGATGTTGAATTAAGATATTTGTCCTTGCCGTTTGAAAACGGTTCAGCATTTACACAGTGGTGTGCATGTGCTGCGAAAAAAAAACTATGCAAATTCGAAGCAAAATACGCTCGCAACATCAAAATATATACAAGAAAATCAAAAAACAACGTTCAAATGCGATTTCAAAGTTTTGTCAAGTGCACCATTAACACCGCGACATAAACACAAACATACACACTTGGCAAAACAGACGCACGGACAACAAACATCATTGGACAAGTTCACACTTCGCCGGATTTCTGACGTTTTGACATTTGCATTTTGTCGTGAGCACCGTTTTTGCAACGTGTGTTTTTGTCTCTGTCGCAACCCACTCGCGCCATTTCGTACATGATTAAGCACCGCGGCATTATGTTCTGATGATGTCTTAATTAATTTTATTATTTATCGTTTTTTCTGATCCTATATTCCAATATGCTAAGCAATCGTGATCGATTTGGTATTGCCGGGCTAAATGCGGCAAAAGTTTCGATGCGAATAGAATTTTTCTGTAAAAAATAGGTCTCTCAGTTTCATTTTTTAATCTAGTGATTCTGTTTGTGTCCTACCAAGTTTCCTACTAGGGAATCGCTGGTTGAATGCAAATAAAATCGAATAAATTTTTGGTTTCTCTTTTTATAGTGTTTGTGGCCAAAGGCAAAAAACACATTTTTCAATCTGCAGTATTAATTTGTCTACTTTTGTCAACAAAAACCATTTCCTTCATTTGTACAATTCAGAAACCGTCCTACGTAATGCGAAAATTTGCTCGCGGCGTTCATAAAAGCCATTTAGAAAGTCCAATTAGCAACCGGAGCAAAAGCAAGCGATAAACGGTGTGTTTTCTAAAAATCTTGTTGAATTTCCAGCGTACGTTTGACGTTTTTTCGTAGTTGGCGTCTGCTAATTGGTTGCGTCATTCGAATGCAGCCAATCAGCTCTCAATGTACCTAAAACGTTGCGTTCAAAGGGGCAACAATAGACGCAATGTATCAAAACAGGATGTATGTATATAGACTGTGTATGTGTGAATATTATTTTCAAAGTTATTCTTGACTTTCGAACTAATTCACCGTGAAAAGAGATGCTAGAAATTTTCCACATGGTTGTGATTTTGGTGAGATGCATTATTTTTCGTTTGTCATATCAAAACCTGCTGCCCAGAAGACCAAAACAACAACCAACATTTCCACAAATTCCAACTTTACACCTATTCGTCTAATCTGAGAACTTCTTTAAGTCACGCTAAACTGATAAAAGGTGTGTCTGTGTTGTGAAGTTGTTTAAAATGTGAAGTTTTTCGCACGTTATTTGTGAGTGTTTGTCACGCCCGAATCTTGTCTTGTTTTGGGCTTTGTTTGCGTCTGCTTTTGTGTGAGTCTTGTCTTTATCAAACTCATCTGAGAGATTTGCGCAGTTATATCCACATTCTGTTTGCGTAAAATACGCATTTAAAAAGTTACCTATTATTCGAATGTCACTTAAATAAAATATCGTAAACTGCTTTGACTTGTGTAATTTTTTACTTCAGCCATCCGGACGAAAATTTGACATTCGCTGACCTTTGCTACTTTTTTGGGCCAATTTTGCTTTTTGGTGTGTTTTGTCTTTGTCCTTGTCTTTGCTAATGGAAGACCTCACACCTGCGCAAGACCTTCAAAGAATGTTCTGTAACTATTTTTTTTTCTTTTTTTTCTGGAGTGAAAATTTCAGAACAAAATGGCGGCATAATGGGTTTTATTGAGAAATAATGGACAAATCGGTAGAAAAAGTGTAGCACGTGTTACGTATGTACAATGTATTGGCATGTATCTGCGTGTTTCCTGCTTTCAGCTTCGTTTTTTTTAAGTTTCATCACGACAAAATATTTATTCAAGGAAACCCATACAATTGTGCGCCACCTTAAGATTTTTATCATTTTTTTCTGAAGTTTTGGATATCCTTGAATATTTTTGAATCCTGTTCCCTGATTGGGTACACTTAACTGAAATCACAGTGACAAAATAAAAAAAAACAACCGACAGAATTCGTGTTTTTGCAGTGGACTGGATACATCCTTTCATCGTTTCACTCACTCACCCACTTGGCACCTTGCATAACGCTTGTTGTTCAAAAATCAGTTTGTGTCCTGTAAAAAAAACAAAATCCGTTCCAAATCCGAAACCAGAAAACTCAGCTTTTTTCATTCTATGTATGTTTACCGGAGCGTGTGTTTTCGTTCAGTTGTTGTTCAACAACATTTTAAAATTGTTGAACAATCTGAGATTTTGGCATGTGTGCTTGAATGGGCTTACATTTGCGTTTCATTTGAAAACAACAAGCTTTTTGTGTGCGTGAAACGCTGCGGGCTTTATTTTTAGCAGTATGTAAGTGCTAAGTGGATTTTTATCAGGTTCCAAAACGGTCCACTTTACCTTGCATGTTTCTGATACTATCTGTTTATGTATTATTTACATTTTTGTCCACCACCGTTTTATTTCGTCGGTGTGGTTTTGCCAGGTACATTAAAAACGGTATGCAGTATTCCGGTTACTTTACTTGGAGTTGTTCTCTCACATCTCTCCGTTTTTTCGATGAAAAACACTTAAATTAAAAAGTTAAAAAGTGTAGTTCTCTGCTTCATATTTTCTACATGTTTTCAATGTTCTCTTTTGATTGGCCATATAACAAGCAATGTAGTACACATCGCGTTATCAGGGTTGGACTTTGGACATGACGACTTTCCGAAACTAAAAAAAAACCCTTCTGTTTCAGCTATAATGTTCATTTTAAGCGTTTTTTGCCAAATAACCCTGAACGGACGGTTTCACATGAGAGAGTTTCTCTTTTCCCAACTGTTGTAAAAAATACTTTCCAAAGTGCCCGTTTTATTTTTTCCATTGTACACATCGATTAGCACCTAGTTTTATGTTCGATGCGCAATTTTCCCCCGAAGTATGATCGAAATTCGCAAATAATATACACACACGCTTTCGAAAACGCTCAAATCGCGCCACTGTGATTCAGAAAAATCATAAAATATAAAATTATATGCACTGCACATATTCCAGTAAAACCTCATCATATTCCTGATGCTCAGGTGAAAAACTTATAACATTTTCGAAATTTCACTGTTTCCGGTGGTTGTTTGTTTGCGTTTTTCGTATTTTCACGTGTAAACGCCGTCAAGTGGACATACAATTTATGATTTTAAGGGTTTTGGTCATTTGGTCAGCCGACCAGTGCATTTCAGTTCATTCCCCGCTGGCCAAGGTAAAATGTAATATTTTTGAAAACACAACACATAACAACAGTCGAAATGAGGCACATTGAATTGAATTATATTTTCTCGGAAATATGATGTAGCTCTTTATTAGGTTTTCCTATGAATTTCTCAGGCGGTTGAAGAGTTTGAAGAATTGTTTACCATAGCGGATAATAACAAACAATTAGAATTGTTGTTTCTTTCTTTTGAAACAATCATTGTTATGTTATATGAAACTATAATTTGTTGCACTCAATTTTAGTAAGTAGTTAGTTTGCTCTTGGTCCAGCATTTTTGAACACTACTGCTAATCCCATTAATGCGGTGTGTTCTGTCTTTAAGATAATGCACTTGTAAAACCAGTGTGTTCAAAATCTATTCCCAAGCTGCAATTTAAAATCCATACGGGTATGTGTAGAGACATCTGTATTTTTGTTCCGTTTCAAAGATTCCTCAGTTTTCCAGATTATATACACCCGAGATGCTATTATTTCGAGTAGAAAGTCTCGTGAGACTTTCTCATATTGCGAGACTTCAGAGGAAAAGACTGGAATTTCTGAATAGCGAATAGAGATTGCAAACTGTACAGCTAATGGATGGTAACGATAATGTTGTGCTGATAACGGATAATGAATAATAATCGAACTGAAATGTAACTGTGAAACGAACTGCTTCTTGTGAAGTACTCGGAATCCCGAAAAACCCCCAAAAACGCCCAAAACATGCCACATTCATCATCAAACATCGTGCGTCTACTGCTGCATTTTACCATCATCATTCTCAACTTTTCGGCCAATCAGCTCGTCGTCACCTTCGGCCAATCAGCGACGACCACGCAGGAATCGCCGACCAATCAGACGACGACCACGCAGGAATCGCCGACCAATCAGACTGAAACGGATGAAACAACAACGATTCAGAGTTCAGGTAAACGCGTAGAATCGAACAAACTCTTTCTTAGATTTGATTTGAGAATTATGATGTTACCATGCAATTGTTGGGCGATATTTGCATTCTTTGATAAAAGACAAGACTTGAAATTTTTTTAAAAGTTTTACTGACAAATAAACGATCGTTAATGTGCGCTGATTGGCTCGTTCAAAAAAATCGCTTCGTCGGCAGCAGAAAAGCATTTTTTCTCACCGTTATTTCTTGATTCATCACCTTGTTTGATTTGTTTGATCATCTTGATGAATGAAAAAGAAAGATGACCCGTTCTGCAGAACTGTTTATTTTTTTCATATGCTAATATTTACAGAAATCCACTATTTGCGGTTTTTTTTCAGTGGATCAAGACCCAGTGTGGACTGTCTATGGTTATCCTTTACAAATTAGTCGTTTCGTTATATCAATCGGAACAAATGTATATGTTCGCATCCTGAACACTGAAATCTAGACTCTGAACGTCTCATATAAAAACTGAGCATATTTTCAGCATCCCAATATTATACATATTGTCTCCCTTTATTTTTGCGCGCGCCATATGCAAACATCATACGGCAATAAGTTTTGCGATGTTGACATAGGCCCGCAGAATCGCGTACAAATAAACGCTAAAGTTTCGCGTTTCGATCGCTTATTTGCCTCCGGGGAAAACACAAACGCCACATACATGTAGTCCAGTGTCCATTGAATGCAAAACGGTGTGTTTCAATAGTGGCGAGTGACCATCTTCAATTGAACTGTAAATGAAAACCGACTGAAAATGTGTGTGTGTGTGCCATACAGTGCTTGTTTTATAGAGTAGTACTCTAAATTTGTACCAGCCAGCTCGCGAAACCCAAGACAGGAAACTTTCTTTTCATATCGTCGTGTGGGATTTGCTGCTTTTGAACTGGACTGCTCGTTGATTCGTCGCACAACGTGATGCATAGCCAATCAGCAAGCAAGTTTATGGTCTGAAAGAACAAAAACTGTCTCTTTGACATGATCTTCAGCAACAGAGGTACGAGCCGATACTAGTGTGTCACAAACGTTAATTATCATTTTTTCCTAACATTATTAATTATGAAAAACATGCCCAGGCTACAATATAATTTTTTATGTTTACAAAAAACAGTTTTTAATCGATGGTCGAAAAAAATTCTGGAATTGCCGGTTCAAGTTTCACTTTCACTCTGCCCCGCGTGTAAAGCTTTGTTTGTTTTTTGTTTGTTTATTTGAAATAGGAGCTTCCATGGTTGGTAACCGTTTCCATTTTTCAGTTCGTTAAAAAATGACCAAAACACACACACACATTCCTAGCAATTTGTCATGATTTATTTCTTGAATCGCCACAAAATATTCCAATGTTTCATCAGTCCCCAAAGCAGTGCACATGAAAAATAAAAACTCATCCAACTGAACAAAAAGTCACGTACTTTTGCGATTCAGCTAGAAGTTCCTAAACCCAGTTGTTATGCACCTTTACACAGGTTTACCACAATAAATAACGCTGGATGATTATTGGTACAAGTGATAAGTACCAGGCTTGCCCAAAATGTCTTGTATAATTCTTTAACGTTTCGTCAATCTCTTGACTCACAGTCAATTTGTTTAGCGTTTTTTTCTAGGTCCACTGATTGACAGACATGCGCAAATTTTACGTTTTTTTTGCTCTTGAGTTCCTGCATGTTTAAAATTTTATCATTGGTGTTAACGCGTGTGCACGTCGCCCTTTTTTCACAACAAAAGTTTGTGATCTTCATTCAAGTTTCATGGTCGTCGCACTAATCGCCCATTGATGTGTTTTTTTTGTGAAAACAACTTTTTGATCAAAATGTTTGTTGTTTGGTAGTGTATTTTGGTGGTTTTGGTAACCCTTCTGCGACCCAATGATTTTAATTTTTTTCAGAGAATTTCTTGCGCGTTGCCAAAGTTTTCCAACGTTTCTGACTGAGTTTCGTTGAAATTATCACCGCGATTTTTTATTTTGAGAACTCTATGAAAACGAGAAAAACAACTGAGAAAATGTGATTTTCTGCTGCCGACCACGAAATCGCAAAAAAATGTGATGAGCAATTCAAAAAATTTCCCGCCAACATATAATGACCAATCAGCGCCAACGCAACTTTATTCTGCTTTGTCTTACATTGCGTTTTTGCCCGTCAGACTTGGCCGGTTGCGATTTGCGCACGGGACAGTCGTTCATTTACAACTGGCAGGTCAACGAGGACGACCCGATTGGTTGGTTTTTTTCATTTTTTTTTGTTTTTTTTTTGTCTTTTTCGAGCCGGATGACATTCAGATTAGAATTTCAATGAACGCACCGGAATGGACTAGTTGAAAAATGAAAAAAACTGAACATACAGTAACAGTTACCTACTTCAGTGATTGCGTGTCTGACGGCACCCAAATTTTCCCAATCAGGTGTTCGGAATGAATCCCCAAGCTCTGTATTGTATTCTGCGCAAACGTAACAGGTTTAAATAAACCACTGCAGTTCGACCAATCAGCGCACGGGTTGCTGTCAGAAGTTCCTCTCCTCACCAATAATCATCTTGATTTTCAGGAACCGTGATTGGTGATCTGCCGTTTGCATCGACAAATGACGATGAGATTTCACTGCGACTCGTCCATGGCGAACCGACCGTTTGGCTGGAGCGCGAGACGCGACAGATATTCCTGAATAAGTCCGTCGACAGAGATCAGGTAGATGAGTCTCCGTACTATACATGCTGTTCAATACAGTTTTATCGGAGTTTCCTTCTTTTTGCAAAATGAAATTGAATGCATGGATAGGTAGATGGACGTGAACCGGAAATGGATGTGTCTATTGGACGTGCCGGATTGTTGATATCATGAGATGATTACTGTGGATATGTCGCTTTATGAACTGAGTATAAAGCAATTGGTCACAAACCATTGAAAACCGATTATTCCCAGAATTGTACATGCCGTGGCACCCCATGCGTCGCGCGACGCGGGGTCCGTGTTCTGTCCCTTTCCATTTGTATGTCATGTCGTCCACTGGCAGGTCATATCCAAAAAAATAAAAATGAATGGAACGCAAGAGAACATGGGAAAGGGACATATTTTTAGCACCCTATTTTCCCATACCTGATCTCATACTGAATTCCTGATGCTTTGTGTTTCTAAAAACAAAAATCTTTTTCATTCACAGGGTGAATCGCAGCTTCGTGCGATTGTTGAGTGTCGCAGTTTAGCGCCGTCCGATCATAATTTCAAGGTTTGTCATTCTTTAGTGTTTTTGTTTTCACGTTGAAAAAGGCTGTCTTAACAGCTGTCCCGGTGTCCTCCTGTCCACACGGTGCGGTTTCCGTGTCCCGAGAAATAAAAGTAGCCCAAAAGACGAGTCTGGTGTTGCCACTTTTATTTCTGGAACGCCACGCGGGTCACCCAAGCGGACAAAACACCGGTCGCCTGTTAGGACACCTTTTTAACGTGTTTTCTATGGTCTAATTTTATATTTTATTTGTTTTTCGAATATCCGTTCAGTTTTAAAATTTTGAATTTTTCATTTCATTTTCTGATTTGTACTTTTTCTAAATTTATTTCGTTGCACACGTCAAACAGTGCGGCAACCCTGGGGATTACCAGGAACGTCGCTCAAGCCATTAGACAACACCATTTCAAGATAGATGTATGTCTCAAACCATGTTCACGTCATTGTTATGGTGTGTAAAATATGCATTCATCATTTTTATCCCGCTGTCTTCATATCACACATCAAAATCCGCCAAATTTTATTTACACCATTATCTTTGCATCATCTTGATCCTATCATGGCTATCACTTTTTCTTGTAGTTCTGATTTCATTGTACAGCCGTGTGTGTGTTCTCTTTACACGATTACATCGCGCGTGTTGTCCTCTGTTTTTCTACGGTTTTCGAGTCAACAAGTTTTGTGATGCTCAAAATAGACTCGCGATATCAACTGCGCGCGAGTGTGCGGGACTGGTGACAATGACGCACAAATAATAAAAGATATGGGCAGCTAGTTGAATTTTACACCTCAGACAAACTCAGGAAAGGGACCGTGCAGTCTGTTGTTTTCATAATCCATGTTTTGAATAACAAGTTCTTCTAGTTTTCAAAAAAACACCACAATTCCACTAATAACTTAACTGAACTTGAACTAACACGTCTCCTTGTTGCTAATTGGCTGCCTTTGAACTGACTGAAGCCAAAATTGGTCGTTTGCTGTGTATCAGATCGTATGCTGTGCTGTGCAGTTTTCCTTTTTAGTGGTCATCTCCGAAACTGTCACGTAATTGAAATCTGAAAACTTTAGTACAATGGTTGGTTACAACAGAACGTCACAAACCAAATCAGCGCACTGCAAGTAAAACTTTGAATTCCACGATTTCGCCATTTGCTTCAATTTCAGGTGAACATCTCCATCTTCATCAACGTGCTTGATGCGAACGACAATGCGCCAACATTCGAAATGCCCGCTTATTTCATCAACGTCACTGAGGTCAGTCGACAAGCCGTCTTCTGGTTGCTTTTTTGCAGATACACCGACTTGCTTTATTGTGTTTTATTCATTTTTTGTTTTTGTATTTTTATCGATCAGACAAGCTCGTGGAATGTTCATTAGTATACGGCACCAGAAATCGGTCAGCGAAACGAGTAGTGTGCAATGATAAAAGTGACTCTTAAAAACAGTCAAACACGCACGCACAGCACGGAAAGCAAAATCGGGCCCCATCTTCCCTGTCGGTTTCTTCATTGTCAATTATTGGCGTTATTTCGATGTAAATTTTTTTTATGGCGGATGTGTTTGTGCAACACCAAGCATTATCGATCGTGTGTTTGTGTTCAACGGTCCAGAGAGTGTCTTTGTGAGCACAGGTCAGAGTATAAACATTCTGTAAATTTGCGTGTGCGTGCGTGTGTCTATGACGTCGTTTTCGGTCAGGCAGGTTTCCAAAAAACAGCCAATACACACAAAAAATGGCATCACGTCATTGATCCGGAGGTCGTGCCGAGCGTACTGTCGTCAATGGTGGTGTGCTTGAAACGCCACGTGACCAGTGGCTCGCCAGGTTTCCGTTCGAGCGCCTGTATGGCGGCTGGCGACAAGTCATAGTAGACGTTCGTCAAGTTCGGCATGCTTTCGCGCAATTCGCGTATCTTCGCAATGTACTGCTCGTTTACGGTGTCGTCTGACAGCCGCCAAAGTGTGACGCTGCGACGCTCGGGCTCCTTTCTGACCAGCCACACGAGACCGTCGATAACACTGGGCAGTTGGAGGAGACCTATGCAGATATGAGATATGAGGGCTGTGCGTGTAGGCTGTAGGCCACGTGTGATGCTGTACACTGTACCAGCAAGCAATCAACAGGCGCAGAAAATTCAAATTTCTGCGGCTAAACGAAAAGTGCACTCATGAAGTGGTATTTAGTGACCGCGTAGCTACTCAAATGAATGCCGCTTAACCAAGCGCACAGGTAGCTCCTTTGTGTGTAGCCCAATTCAACAAACAAAAAATTCACAGTCAAGTTACCATCAAAAAGTAAACTTCTTTCCAAAAAAACCCGACCGGCATAGATGGGAAACGTGACAGCCGTATGCTGAGGCAGCCTGTTTGCGACTGCATCGAGCGCATGCACGGTGCACCGTGCCAGCACCTGCGCACGTCCCAGGAGTTGTTGAAGTTTAGCGGTGTCGTTTGCTGCCGTGCGTTTCCCTCTGATTGGCGCTGCTGAGGCTTGTGCTAGAAAACAGTAATCCGTTGTTGCATTGCAACTTGCAATTGCGATATGGCATGGCGCGTGTCGCGTGTGTCTGATGATCAAGCAATCAGCGGTTCCTCACTGTTTTCATTTTTCTGCTTCCTCACTTTACGTACGTCACGTCACGTCATGCCACGTCACGCCCCGTCACGTGACGTAACGTTATGTCAACTAACTCCACGTCACGCCTTGTCATGTCACGTCACGTCACGCCTTGTCATGTCATGTCATTGTCATTGTCAAAGCAGCAATACATGACGCAGCGTATAGCAACATGTACGAAGCCTGTCTCGACGTGCATACACATGTAAATACTCTGAAAACTTATTTACCCACATTTCATCATCTTCAGCAACATTTCCATCTGCGCTTTCACGACATTGTCGTAATCCTTCTCCAATGACAACGGCACACCGGGCAACTTCGTCGCGACCAACTGCAGGAGTTCCTCATGGTCTTTCGTGAACGTGTTGCTGCAGTTGAACATTCCGGCTCGCACGGTGGTCACGCCAAAATTCAGCCAGATCACTTTCACACTCGTCATGTTCGCCATCTCAGTGGTGTCATAATAATCGTGGTAGTATTTCGAAAGTTTCTTGATTGTTATACGGGCGGCTTCAGTTGATTTGAAGTCGAATTTCACACCGAGCGGTGGATTTGCTGGAATGGAGGTGTAGGCGGCGGTTTTGGGTGAACCGTGAACGTGAATTGGACTTGGATTCCACAGTGCCGGTGATTTTTTGCTAGCCTATCAGCGCGCTCGAGCAAAATCACGATCATGCACTGGCATTGGCATTGGCGCACTGCTTCTGAACTCTGGGCGGACAAAAAGTAACATTTACAAGAATGTTAGTCATCAGAAAGACCAGAACCGAGAAAAACTCAAAGCCGTCTCGCGTCTCGACTGACATTTGTTGAAGATCATGCCAAAGAACTGATCGACGGTGACTTCGGGCGTTTCACTTGGATCGTGACTCAGCACGGCGAACGTCGACGATGCCGCGTTCTCTCCGCCGATGTGCCGCACGTCCACCTCGATCAGGTGCACCAGCCCATCGTTGGCGTTCGCGAGCGCATCCAGCAGCTGCTGCCGTGTGTTCACGCGATGGCGCCAGCGTAGCGCGAGTGTGTCCGTGACCGGAGCTGAACGGAAACAAAAAATGCATTGAAAAAGATTTGTTGTTGATTTTGAAGAGTTACAATAGGTGAGCCACCGGTGGTTTATGGTTGTCGTTGGCTATGTATGTACACATACGTAGGTACGGAGTGACTTTAGGTAGGTTCGGTTTTTTTAGACACACAACTCCACTCCTAGTCTGCGTCTGATCTCGCCTTGATAAACAAGACAAGAAATGCCTTATTAACTCGGCCATACTGTAACTAAGCTGTTTTATTAAACGTCACTCAAGATACCAGATTTGTGTCACAGTGTGTTTGAAATCGAAGTTTGTTTGTTAGTATGTACTGAACGGACTAAAAGTGTAAAAACTCAAATTAAGCTAGAAGGAAACTGGGCGCAGAAAATGTGTAGAAAACATCTGCTGGTGGCAATAAAATAAAGCAGAAAAATCAATGAACGAGCATAGAATGAGGAGTCTGAAAAAGTTATCTTATGAAAAAAATTGCCGGATTTCACAAACTCACGTATGTCCCCATCGGGCGTGGCGTTGCGCGCAAGAAGCGTTTTGAGTCCATTCTCGAGCGACCATATGTGAATTGGTACTGGGGTCGTTGTTGTAGTCGTGGTCGTGGTTGTAGTTCTGGTGGTGGTTGTGGTTCTGGTGGTGGTTGTGCTTGTGCTTGTAGACGTGGTTTCAGTAGCGTTGGTGGACTGCATATTGAAATGGGTTAGGAGTTGTACCTATGACCAGTATCGGGTAAGGATGATGAAAAAAATTGGTGGAATGATCACCAGACAACCAGTTGTACGGATCAATCAGTCAGTCTAAATCATTTTGCTTACTGATCAAAAAACGCTGGTGGTTAAATTGACTGCATGTTTTGCCTTTTTTTCAATTGATGATGCACCAAACAAATTTGCCGAATAAATCCATGATAATCAATATTTTGAGATGGGTTCCGGGTGAGAGTTTCGGTGAGCAAACTCAGCTTTTGCTGATCAAAGCATTGTTGCAAATAACGTTTCATTTTGAATTTGCGACCACCCCATTTTAATTTATTTTCAAATAAATGTGTCGATTTCGCTCACCACCGTTTCCTCAGTAGTCGCGTCAATTGACACCGGAGGCCTAGCGCCACTTTGCTGCTTTTTACTCGTCGTCCAATAATAATAGTCTTCATCATTCAAACTGTCATTTTTGTTCGTTCGCTTGAGTGGTACGCCAAACGCCAACAATGCTACACCGGCAATAATCAGTAGCAAAAGTGCTACCAGTGAGACAACGACGCACGCCTGGCAGCGGCGTTCGATTTTCGCCTGACGTGTGATCGGCATTTTTCTTGTTTTTTCCGGTTTCCGGAGTTCGATCGTTTCCTTCCGGAGTGTTTATTATCCGAATGTTCGTCTTCAATTGGCACGTTTTTTGTTTCCTTGTTGTTGTCGTTTGGTGTGATTGTTCCGACAATCGTTTGCCTGGTTTTGATTCGCCTCTGAATGATTTGAATGTTGTGACATGATGATCGCTACTTGGAGTTGGAGTTTTTCAGTTGAAGAAATTGCCAAGGATCAGTAGTTGTTTCAATACGAAAAGAACTTCAATAAAAAACACTCTTGATTGCATGACACGGTTCGGCCTGAATAATGAAATCGGCACATTCTAAAATTTCAAACATTTTCTTGAACTGGTTCAGTTTCTGTGTTTCTTCAGCAATTTCGGCGACTCAGAAATTCCTACTGGCCGTTTTGTCTAACAACAACAGTATAAACCAACAACTTATAGTTTTTCTCATACTCATCGAATATAGGTACACCACATGACAAGCATTCAGAAAAGCAGCTGTTTTTTGTTCTGAATGCCCCTATAAAAAATGCGATGCTGATGTTTGCCATTCACCTCTCGGCACTGAAGACACGTGAAAGTGTGCTTGCTCTTGGTTCTGAGCGGGTGAGCGCACCAAAAAAACTTCTGCTCATTTTTCGTCGCTTGAGGCAAATTAGTGCAATAGAGGACATAAAAACAGAGAAATTGGCCAAACTGAAACTAGCTAGAAGCTTTTACACTGCTTTTCTTTGAAGCACAGACCAGGGAGAGCGAAGAGTAATGAATGACACTTCAGTGGTGGCGGCATACGGGAGTGGGCAAGCATAAATGCGCCGTAAAACACCGATAACGCACAAAAACCAACAACATTACATTAGATTTGCGCGTAAATCTTGTCAAAAAAGCAGAAGGGGAAGTGAAAATGTCAAACTATGCCCTTATAAGCGAGAGACGGAGCACAGCTTTTTCTACTTAGCTGAGCAGAGATCCCATGTCGTGCAAATGTCAAACAATTCTATTTCTCTGGTTTTTTTTCTAGTGTGTTTTTCGGGCTAATTTTGCTTGTTTTGATACGTGTTTGCCAGGCAAAAATGTTATTTGCATTCAAAAAAATCGCCTTGTGAATGGAAAAACCAGTTTGTTGCAATGAAACTTGCCAAAAACATTATTATTGTCATATTGTTTACAAAACAGATGCTATATTTTGTGTATGGATCACCCGAATAATTGCTATGGAGATGCTTATTTGACTGAATGTGAAGATTTTGAACTATAAAAATGCCAAAACTGACCTGCTACAGTCAGCTATCTGGTTTTTTCGAACAAAAATCTTGTTGAAAAAAATCTTCACAATTTTGCTGATATAATTCAAACTGAACAACCCAAACAATGTTGCTGTGAACGCTTTTATAACAGCAAGCAAAAAATGAACAAAAATCTTCAAAAAAACGAAACACAGGAGAAACAGAAAAATAAATGCTTTTAAATGCTCTCAAATGCAAATTTACTGCAACATTTGAATGTTTCAAATGTCCAAAAAAACATTTGATCCGATAAAAAGCGACGAACATCGTGAATTGGTTCGTTGACATTTGAAATGTCTCAAATGTAGTTCAAATGGTCAGCGCGCGCAATTGCATTTTATATGTGCATATAAAGTTGGGAACAACGTATAACTCTGTAATAACATGTCATTATATTGGCTATATAACCTGTGGTGATCTGTGATCAGGGTGCAGTTTATTCTTATTCTTGTTGTAATCACTCCAACATAATCAGCAAACCCAATAAACATCTTAACCACTTAACCCTCTCTGGCGCCCAACGACTCGCACCTATCATCATCAATCTTTAACACAAAAATCAACAGAAATCAATCAGCAACCACAAATCATTGGCGGATGGAAATGTCAAGGAAAAACGCCAGCAGTTTGCTGAGCAGCAGAGATTGCATGGTCGATGAGGGAGGCGTCGACGGACAAGCTTCACGTGCTTCCGGCCGAACGTGCGCCGAGGATTGAGCCGTGATGTGATAGGCCGCAGTGCCGTAAAACCGTAAAAAACGTTTTAAAAAACGCAATGAAAATTTCAAAACAAATCAACTTTAATCAGCCAAATGAAACGACGCTAAAACGCAATAAATTTCAAATCAACAAACCAATTTTAATCAGCGAATCAAAATAAAGTGATAAATCATTTTCAATCAAACTACGTGATAAATCATTTTCAATTGTTGGGGAGAAGTTGGGAACAACGTATAACTCTGTAATAACATGTCATTATATTGGCTATATAACCTGTGGTGATCTGTGATCAGGGTGCAGTTTATTCTTATTCTTGTTGTAATCACTCCAACATAATCAGCAAACCCAATAAACATCTTAACCACTTAACCCTCTCTATAACCGGTTTTTAAATGCGGGAAAATTTATTCAAATGTTTAGTGCTAGCTGTTCTGTTCAAGTGTTGAGGAAATGTAGTTTCACGTTTTTTGCGACTGTCACAGTGGGCTGTAGGAGAACTGAGGGAAGGAGAACTGAGCACGGAGAACTGAGGGAAGGAGAACTGGTCACGCGGAAAACTGAGTCCCACGCATGTGCCCTCAACGGAGGACTGAGTCCCACATGTTTTTCTGGTTACATGCGAGTTTGTCTTCATCACTGTTGTTCAGCTTTGGTTTATTTAGAATTTTACGTTGTATTTATAAAACTGTTTAATAATATTTAAATCTTTTAATAAAGAAAAACATTTTCTATTTTCTATAAACCGTCCAGAATCATTTCATTGTGGCACAAAAGGAAAATCACATGAGCCTACATAACCAAGTATTGTAGCTATTTGCACTATTACCGAAATAACCTTTACCATTTCTTGTGTTCATTGTGTCTGTCCGACTTATCTTAGTCACACGCCCGCCACATGACCGTTCTATTTTGTTGATACTTATTCAATCTTACATTCTACATAAGTCAGACGTTTCTATCAGTTTAGTCACTTCGCCACTTCACCATTTTTTCACCATTCGTGTTTACGTCGTTTCACTTTTCACCAAGTCTAACCATCGTTTCTGTTGTTGTTTGCAATAAAAGTAACCAAGAAGAACTACATCTCCCGCATTTTTAGATAATTTATTATTAATAATAAATAGGTATAGGGACAGGGAACAAAGCCAAAAACGCATTTGGTGATCAGTTCTCCGGGGCCTCAGTCCTCCTTCCCTCAGTTCTCCGCCCGCGTGTGTGAGCTGTGACCAGTCCTCCGGGCCTCAGTCCTCCTTCCCTCAGTTCTCCGCCACCCGTCACAGTGACCGCAGGTGGACCCACGAACGCTCAAAAGAAAACTGACGCTGCCAATAAAGCATAAAACGAAACGAAACGTAATACAAAGCATAATAGACCGTGCCTCGATGCAGCACATCGACACAGGCGCATTTGAGAGCATTTGAATTGCAAAATGCGGAGATTAAATGCGTGAACATTTAATGGATCAACTGCGATGGCAGTTTTTGGGCCTTTTTAATGTACCCCTCAAATGTTTCTTGATGTGGTATTATAGGTTTTAGAGGCACTTAAATGTTTCTTGATGTGGTATTATAGGTTTTAAATGTTTCTTGATGTTGGCAACATTTAAGAGCATTTGAGAGCATTTAAGAGCATTTAAATTTCTGTTTCTCCTGTGAAAGTGTCTGTATTTTGCATCACCCGCATGATCGCAATGAGCAACAAATAACAACGGGAAAAGTGTGACCAAAAGTTCTAAAGGAGCACAGTAATAATAAAATAATAATAAAAAAGAAAAGTGCACAACACAACATGAGCAGCTATATCCAGCTAAAGTGTCAATCAAATAAAGCAAGATTGCCTAGTTGCCACGGTTTCCATGAACTACCGTGCTAGCGGGCGGTTATGGTAACGTTTTCAAGCGCACCGTAACCGTACCGTGGTCAAAAAGCGCCTATGGTGGCCACTCTATAATAGCCATCGCTTAGTCACAATTCTTTGTCATACAGTTCAGTTCAAAGCACAAATGAACGTTTTTTTCGTTCGTCAAAAAAACGCCAAAAATATCGTAATCGACAGTCACCATATGATTCCGTATTGTACAAAACAAACAAGCTTTCTTAGAATGTTCTGGCAGAGGTTTTGACAAGAATGGCGATTTTCGCACTACTGGCGACATTTTTCGCCAATTGTCATCGTCGAATTGCGTGTCTGATGTCATCTGGCAGGTCATACAGCATATGCGCCGTTGTCGGCAGTGCACCGCGTAACGTTGCAATTTGTTGCGAATAAAAGTGCGCTTTTTTCGAATAATGTGACTTGTTGTTGTGGTCTGTATCATTGTGGCAACAACTGTCTTCATTCTTATGCCACAGCGTAACACTTTTCCTCGACGGCTCTTCATTCACAAACCTTGCCAGCATTTCGATGAAATCTGGTAGACACAGCAGGCCTGTGAGAAAGATAGTAGATTTGTGCGTTGTTCATTTCTGCACACGAATGGTAGTGTGACCAATGCAAATCAGCACGCTGCACACTCATTAAAATCAACACGAAGTAAGGCTTGCGTTCTACCTGCCCTCACGGGAAAGGTGACGTGCGTTTCTTTTGCCACCCGGTGCTTGTAGATCTCGTTGATCTGGTGGACACTGTTCAACATCAACCGCAACAGGGCTGCTTGTTCGGCAGTCATTTTATCGATTGTTCCATTCCTGCCCACACCTAAATTGGTCACGACTTTCAGTACATTGACTTTCTAGTCGTTTACTCAGCAAAGCGCAATATTGATAATGGCTGATTGATTGGTGAACGATTTTAAATCAGTCAATAACGTTGCGAGAAAACTTCATCAGGCCTTCCCTTTTTTGATATAGTTCTTGAACGAAAGCTGAAGTGAAGCTTATTCAACTGTTTACAATTACAATGACGTACCGTTTCTCATCGAACAGTATTGATCGATCATTTGGCCAATGTCGCGGTGCGTTTGTGCGCTCACGGCCCATCCAAGCGACAGGGAGGCGTTGGGTAAAACATTCTGGCAAACTTGCAAAAATGGGTCCAATGCGACCGGTGGATTTGGGGCAACCGGGTCTAGTGCGATGACATCAGCATTCAGCCAGATGATTTTTATGTTCTGTTTGAAGCGTTGACTTTTTGGTGATTCTTGATTCAGTAGCGCACTCAATGTGGCAATACCAATCTCAGCTGCTTCGATGCTCTTGAAGTCCAGTTTCAGACCGATTGCTGGTGTGTCTGCATTATCTAAAAATGCGGGAGACGCATATAAAAGGAGGAATATGGCCTTGTGTAAGCAGTGAAAGACTTGGCTCGACAACGCTTTTCAAGTCTCTGATGTGGTACACACGGATACAAGTACATAAGAGTCATATTTTTGCGCCGCGTTTGTTGTTTAAAAGCTTGCTGAAAAGCGTAAAAACTTTGAAGTTATCTAGATATTTTTCAATTGTCCTCTTCAGTTTAGTCTAAAATCACATCATGTGCGAAATTCTGTACAGCATGGCCGAATAAATGAGGCAGTCCATCAAGGCGGGATTAGTCGCTGACTAGGAGTTGTCTTTTTCAAAAATGCCAACATAATTTCCAATCATGTGTGCAAGGGAGAAAGAATGAACAGAATAATACGGATAATCCATTAGTTTAAAAAAACGCGTCAAATTTGGCATACAATTTGGTTTCTGAACTTCTTTTTCTTTCATTCAAAATTCGCGCGCTCCTTGCACCCTGAAAAAAACTGCCATGTTTAATCGGCTATACTGTAAATTCTGTGCAAAAAACAGAAACATCAGAGATTGCAAAACATTGCTGCATGTAGCTTTATCGTTATTGCTGACGTACGCACCGCTGTGCATACAGCAGCACCAGCGCAAAAAGTGTTGTCTTCCGTTGATTTTCACCCTTTTTACCAAACTCTTGTGACAGGATAAACCGGTGAGTCATTGCCTTTGCCACAGAAGGAGACCTTGCGTTCCCAATGCCTTTGCGATACACTTTGTGCAAACCAGTGTCAGCGATCTAAAGTCTGATCGTTATTTTAGTGGTTTTAGAGGTCGCTAAATGCTAGAAAAAAGCAAATGTGAAAGTTTCATTTGTCTACAATGTACGAGGGTTGCCACTTGCAACCGAAATAAAAAATAAACGGCGCAAAAATATGACTCTTATGTACTTGTATCCGTGTGTACCACATCAGAGACTTGAAAAGCGTTGTCGAGCCAAGTCTTTCACTGCTTACACAAGGCCATATTCCTCCTTTTATATGCGTCTCCCGCATTTTTAGATAATATTCTGACTTTTACATAAGCCCCAAAGGTCCGACCAAAGTCACAATACGTTGGTCACACATTCTTCTAAACCCCGGACAACTCAGGTTTTTCATTTTTCGTTTTTAGGCCAATTTCGTCTGTGCTATTTTTACGGCCAATTCGCCCAAAATCGTCACGATTCAGTACCTAGAATTGCTCACATAAGAAAACTGACCCAAAAGCCGTGATCGCGCAATGAATTACCATGGAAAACACCGATTTCTTGTTTTTCATTTCTGGACCAGTTTCACTAATTTCCACGGCCGATTCGCCCGAAATCGTCACGATTCGGTATCTAGAGTTGCTCACATGAAAAAACTAGCACAAAATCCGTGATCAGTGCATTTAATTACCATGGAAAACACCGTTTTTTTTGTTTTTCATTTCTGGACCGATTTCGCCAATTTCCACGGCCGATTCGCCCGAAATCGTCACGATTCAGTATCTAGAGTTGCTCACATAAAAAACTAACCCAAAATCCGTGATCAGTGCATTGAATTACCCTGGAAAACACCGTTTTCTTGTTTTTCATTTCTGGACTGATTTCGCTAAAGTCCACGGCCGATTTGCCCTAATCGTCACGATTCACCATCTAGAGTTGCTCACATAAAAAAACTAACCCAAAATTCGTGATCAGCGCATTGAATTACCCTGGAAAACACCCTTTTCTTGTTTTTCGTTTCTGGACCGATTTCGCCAATTTCCACGGCCGATTCGCCAGAAATCGTCACGATTCGGTATCTAGAGTTGCTCACATAAAAAAAACTAACACAAAATCCGTGATCAGAGCATTGAATTACCCTGGAAAACACCCCTTTCTTGTTTTTCGTTTCTGGACCGACTTCGCCAATTTCCACGCCCGATTCGCCCGAAATCGTCACGAGTCAGCATCTATAGTTGCTCACATAAAAAAACTAACCCAAAATCCGTGATCACCGCATTGAATTACCCTAGGAAACACCCTTTTCTTGTTTTTCGTTTCTGGACCGATTTCGCCAATTTCCACGGCCGATTCGCCCGAAATCGTCACGATTCAGTATCTAGAGTTGCTCACATAAAAAAACTAACCCAAAATCCGTAATCAGCGCATTGAATTATCCTGGAAAACACCGTTTTCTTGTTTTTCGTTTCTGGAGCGATTTCGCCGATTTCCACGGCCGATTCGCCCGACATCGTCACGATTCAGCATCTAGAGTTGCTTGCATAAAAAACTAACCCAAAATTCGTGATCAGCGCATTGAATTACCCTGGAAAACACCCTTTTCTTGTTTTTCGTTTCTGGACCGATTTCGCCAATTTCGACGGCCGATTCGCCCGAAATCGTCACGATTCAGTACCTAGAGTTGCTCACGTAAGAAAACTAACCCAAAATCCGTGATCAGCGCATTGAATTACTCTGGAAAACACCCTTTTCTTGTTTTTCGTTTCTGGACCGATTTCGCCAATTTCAACGGCCGATTCGCCCGAAATCGTCACGATTCGGTATCTAGAGTTGCTCACATGAGAAAACTAACCCAAAATCCGTGATCAGCGCATTGAATTACACTGGAAAACATAGTTTTCTTGTTTTTCATTTCTGAACCGATTTCGCCGATTTCCACGGCCGATTCGCCGGAAATCGTCACGATTCAGCATCTAGAGTTGCTCACGTAAGAAAACTAACCCAAAATCCGTGATCAGCGCATTGAATTACTACGGACTAGACTTTTTTCCTATTATTTTTCGTAGCTCAGACAAAATTTGTAAGAGTGAAAACTGATACTCAGTCAAAATGCTACGAACTTTCAAAAATGCACAATTTTAACTCAAAAAAGTGCCCGGGCAAAAAAATAAACTAAATTTTCAGAAAATACGGATGAAATTACCCTAGGAAACATTTTTGTTCAACTGTGAAAGTGTCCCAGCTAAAAATTGAAAGGGCGAACACTTAAAACCAGGTGAAAACCCTCCAAACAATTAAAAATGCCCAATTTTTTACCCAAAAACAGGGTCTGGGTAAAAAATTAACCCGATTTTCAAAATCTCCGGATGGAATTACCCCAGGGAACATTTTTGTTCGACTGTGAAAGTGTCGCAGGCAAAAATTTAAAGGGCGAACACATGTTGATTACATAGCTGAAAAAAAAATACAAAGGGAAAGAAGTAACACTGTTTTCAGAATAGGTTTTTCGTGTCTACAGCGTATGAAAAGTGGTCGGATAAAAAATTTTTCGCGGCTCCAAGCACAACTTTGGGTGTTCGTTTCGTGTGCACAGTGCCAAGTTTGTGGCTTATACTATGCTCGCTGGACGCAGCGAGCAAATTTGAAAAAAGCGCGCGAGGGGATAACGGCTCATATTATGCGTGATGCGCTGTCCGCTCGCTGGCGCTCGCTCGCGCATCCGCATGATTTCTGCGCAATCTGGCGTGTGCAAACTTTGAAGCATTGAGTTTGCGTATCGATTTTATGCGCCATATGTACGGGGATGGGATGGGCTATTGTACAGTTCAAGCTTTTGGCTGTCTGACTTATATTACTGCGTTTTGCTGATTGGCTGTATTTGAATTTGACACACTAATTGGTGCTTCAGTTATAGCACAGTAGGAACTGGTTGCAAAGAAACGAACCTTGCTCAGCGTTTGTAGCAATCCTGTGTGACATCATGTTTTGTCCAATAACATCAGTTTGAATAGCCGGACAATAACAATGATCTTCAGTTTTGAACCATAATCCAGAAACCAGTACACTGCAGGAAACTAACGTGGTCACCGAAAGGACGTTCATAGTCAAACTCAAGCAAATTCATCATTTGTGCATTTTGATTTTTTACCGTTTACACCGCATTCAATGCAAATAGAAACCATTTCGAACTGTCTCTGAACAACATTCAACTGCAATTACACATGAAACAAAAAGCATATTATTTGCATAATGTTGCTATTTCGGACACGTATCATTTTTATTTAGTTTGAGAATGCAGAATTATTGATAAAGCAGTAGTGCACACTTTACGAATCGAACGCTAAAAACTAGTCATTCACACCAAAAACAAAGATAATTTGAAAAGGTCCAACACATGAACACTTTCTGGCCAGCACATCATTGGTTTGGCAGAAAAATACAACAAAAAACGTTTTTGCAACATTTTTGAAAGACATTTTTTCCAGGAGCTTCTCTCAATCGAGCAACCGTGGCTCGGCAAGTTGAGCGTTCGAAAGCGAATCGACTATGAGCAAATACAGAATTTCACGATTCACGTCATCGCGCAGGTCGGTGTTTGGACACATTTTCACGCAGAAAAAGTGTCCGAACATGAAGTGTCCGGTCTCTCGTCCGCTTGGGTGTCCGTGGAAATAACATGGGCCCAAAACGCCGAGCGTGTGTGTTGTTGCCACCTTCTTTTCCGGTACTCCAGGCAGCCAAGGCACCGGACACCAGTTTGGACAGCCTTTTTTAGCGTGTTGTAGGATACAAAGCTGTTGCAACAAAAAAAATCTTAAAAAACAAAAAATGTGTTTTCTGTTGCACACAGGATGAAGGCATCCCGCCGCGATCGTCTGTTGTCCCCGTGCACGTTCAAGTCATCGACGTTGACGACCTCAATCCGGAGTTTGAGCACAATGCGTACTACGCGGTGCTGGCGCGCGACACACCAGTGGTCGGTCAGATGTTTGTTGGATGTTCTTGAAATGTTGTTGATTACGCCTGTACTGTGTTTTGAACATAGTTTGATTGGCCATGCTTCAAATCAAATCAATAAGACCAGAATTAACCGTAGCGAACTGGGTATCTGATCTTATTTGTCCATTTCCGTTCATCTTGAGTGTGTGTCTTTTTTCATTCAATATGCAGCATAAGTCATCAAGAAAACTCGTGGCAGAATTGTAGCTCAGTTGTGTTTGCGATTTGAGTATTGCAAAAAATGGCATCACACACTGCGAATTTCAAGGCACCGTGCACTGTGCAATCAGTTTCAGTCATTTTTTTTCAAAAACACGCAGTGCAGAAGGCAGTGCAGGTAGTTTCACAGTGCATGATGCAATTTTTTGCGTGTTACGGACTGAATTTGCAGATTCCTTGGTAAATAAATCCCACAGAAAACTAAAAGAATTTGAATTTAGGGCATCGACATCAACGTTCTGCCGTCGCCCATTCACGCGCACGACGGTGACACGTTGAACGCACCGGTGGAATATCTTCTGCACGGGGGTAAATTATTCACTCTGAGTAAATGGGTAAAAAATTTATGAGCAAAAATGTCTAAAAAGGTCCCAACTTTGTGGTTTAGAATAAAAAATATCTCGACAGATTTTTTTATGAATTTCTTTTCTCAGAAAACGCGCATCGCTTCACCGTGGAGCCGACCGGTCAACTGCGGTTGATCGATCATTTGCCGGAGGACAAAATTCTGATCATGCAAATCACGGTGATCATTGGTGGTTGTTCGTTTCTCGAAATTCAGTCTGTTGTTTTTTTCCAATTCTCAGCAATTTCAGCATTCTCACTTAAAAAAATAACCAAATTCGTCACACAGGCGAGACAAGTCGACCGGCCAGAACGACAGGCGCAGGCGAGTCTGCGGCTAACGTTGGCCGGTCCGAGCACGACGCCGCTGCGGTTCACGAGAGGCGTCTACCAGGTGAACGTGTCGGAGAGTGTGCCGCCTAGCACGCAGATCCTGCAGGTGGTCGCGCGCAGCAAATCACCGGTGGGTAGATTGGTGGTTGATTGATTGATTGATTGATTGATTGATTGATTGATTGATTGGTTGGTTGGTTGATTGATTGATTGATTGACTGATTGATTGTTTGAATAATTGATTAATTGATTGATTGATTGATTGACTGATTGATTGATTGATTGATTGATTGAGTGATTGATTGATTAATTGATTGATTGATTGATTGATTGATTGGTTGATTGATTGATTGATTGATTGAATTCCAATTTCAGGATTCCACGTTGTTCTATTCCATTCCGAACGCCACCGATTACCCGCAGTTCGAACTCGATCCCCGTTCAGGCATCTTGAAGGTTGCGGTTGATTTGGATTATGAGACTGACACACGATTCACAGTGCCGGTGCGCGCGACTGATGGACAGCTGGTAAACACAATTACAATCAGCAACAAGCTGAGTGGCTGCATTTGATTTGAATTGTGACATGTTGATAGGCTGTATAAGAATTGCCACACGCTGATTGGCTACTTCAGACTGACTAGAATTACTTGCGTTCTCGCAGTGATAGAAACAAAAACAACAAAACGTTTGGGTTTGTGTTCATATGAATGAGTTTCTTCCTGTTTTACTCCCAAAAACCATATGTGCAATTTCGAAATGTGAAACTGTGGATTTCATGTTGTTTTATTTTTTGTCCCAGAGTGCCGAAGCACTAGTGCAAATCGTGATCACAGACGCCAACGATCATTCGCCGGTCTTCACGGAGTCAATCTATAATTTTCAGCCGGATTTCCGCATTTCGCGCTACGTCGGCAGGGTTGAGGTGGGGTTTTTTGTAACCTTTTTTTTGTCTGACGAGACTCATGGTTGTTTTCCATATTAAATATTCTTTTTTTCATTCACAGGCCACCGACAACGACGTCAACGATCACATCTACTTCACTTTGCTCAGTTTCAATGAGTAAGGAAAAGTTTGGATTTAATCTGACTGGATTGAGCGTCATATTTGAAGTGCTGGGGCCAGTTGGTTGGAAAAATTTGACATCCGAGAATGTTGAAAAACCCTGTCCAGTTTATGATAACCGTTCCAATAATGTCCGTACAACGGCGTGGTGTGAGTGGGGTGCGTTTACCGCTGTCACTCATCCCTGTGCGCGCGCACCACCACACCACAAAAAAAAGAAAAAATCTCAAAATCATCTCGATTTTTCCAACTTTCCACGACACAAAACAAAACCAAAACGCAGGCTCTTCACGGTCGACCAGCTCGGCGAGATTCGCCTTCGCAACGACTCGCAAGTGCCCGCCGACAATCGCACGTTCGAGCTGGTGATCGCCGCGCAGGACACTGGCAGGCCGCCTCGACGTGCGCACGCGACCGCGCGCGTTCTCGTCGTCGCGCACGACACCGATGACGTCACGGCACATGACGGCAAATTGGCGACAGCTGGCGGTGGCGGTGGCGGTGGCGCGGAGACACTGCTGCTGGTCGGCTGGTACTGGATCGTGGCGTTGTCGGCCGCGCTGTTGGTGTTGGCGCTGTGTCTGACGATGCTGCTGGTGTACGCGTGCAAACGCAAACGGTTCGGTGGTTTTATTTTGGAGCGACCGGTTTATGCATTGTCTTGGTTTTTGCGCATGGTTTTTCCGATTGTGCTTGATTGGAATTTGATGATAAAAACTGAGTGCGGCTGAGGTGTTAAATATACAAAAAAAATCAGCAGCAACGAATGGAAAAAAATAAGAAACGTTGACAGAGGTTCCTGGCTCATCATTGCAATCGATTGGTTCCTTTCAAATTGTCGCTTTTTGTTCTCAATGAATCGTGCAAGACGCAACCGGTTCCATCGCTGTGCAATGTAACACGCTAAAAAGATTTACCATTCCCGTTTCCGTTTCCTTCAGCGGAAAACTGAACTTGTTTAGCGTGTAACCTTTCTTTTTCTTGAAAAAATCCCATCCACCAAATCTCGTCACTGCCCGCAATGCAGCGAGTCGAAGCGTCTTCGTCGCCGCCACTACCCGCACTACGTGCTGCCGTCGTCGCCGTGGCTGAAACCGGCCGACTACCGCTTGTCGACGCATTCCGCACCGCACTCCACCGCGAACAGCACCGACCCGTTGCACATCCCGCGCGCGGCCACTTCCGCGCATCAATTGCCGCCGGGACCGCGCATTCTCGTCAGTCCGAGGTAAGGTTTTTTGGCGGGAAATGGCGAATCTGTTACGGTTTTTGTGGTCCGTCTTGGCGTTTGCTTAATTGGTTTTAACAGTCGACCGTTTGTTTTCTAGACTACTGTGTGCTGATTGGTTGGCCTAGCCTAGGGCAAATTCTGCAGATTTTAAATCGCTGGATACGCGGTTCCTACATAGCACGTGAAACAATCCCGGACTGGTCAGTTCAGTTCTCGACAGGGATCGCAAGACCGCAAATCCACATATGGCCCATAAGCCAATCATGAACAGTTTTCACAGTTTCATCAAAGTTCTGGTGTCACGGGAAAAAGGAAACGAAACAAAGTGAACCGCAAAAAAGCACAAAACCTCCATTCCAGACCCCCGACCGACGCCCATTCGAACGGCGCCATCATCGCGTCTGGCGTCGGTGATGCGGTGCTGATGCCGCATCGTCTCGCACATCAACACCATCAACACCATCAACACCATCAACACTCGCCGAACATGATGACGCAGCCGTCGGCGACGCGTCTCGCGTACGGCTACGAACGAATGCTGGCCGTGGCGAGGCACAGCGCGCCTGATGTTCACTTCAGCAACAATCATCAGCAACATCAGCAACATCAGCATTCCCCGTCCGGTGCGACATCAGAGCACACGCATCATCGGTGGTCGGCCGACCACTCGGAGCAGTCCGGCGGCAACAGTTCGCACGGAAGCGAGGTTGTTTTGTTTGTTTTCAAATGTAGATAGAATATTCGAGGTCAAATCGAATGCAACCGTAGATAAAAAAGCCAATAACGGGTAAATGTCGATAATTCTAAAAGAAAAATTTAATTCCAACCTATACCTAATCACCCTTCAGTCGCCTCTGCACCCGTCCGCACGTGCCAGCGGCACGCGACGCAACATCAACAACATCAACACCGACCACGACATGGGCGATCGTCAACTGTCGATCAGCTACTCACGCCCGGGCGGCATCTATCGGAAGGCGTCCGAGGCGACGCCGCGAGCGGTCGGTGAGCTGTCGGCGTTTGGAGGTCACTCGAGCACACTCCAGCGACAGCATCGCGCCGCGAACCTGCTCAGTCCGTCCTCCGTGGACACGTTGAACATTCGAGTGTCGTCGGACGACCAGCCGATCTCGGCCACTCTGACGTCCGCCTCGCCGCATCCGTTCGCCGCCGCAAACGGCGTCCGCCGCTCCGGTCGCCAGTCGCAGCCGCAGACGATTCTACCGCCGCAGCATGCGGCCGATAATGTGTACTTTTGAGTTTTCTTTTCTGTGAACAGTTTTCTGAAAAGTGCAAAAAACTTGATCGGATCGTTTGGTGGACTCGTCAGTGGATTGAGCCGCTCAAGAAAAATTAGCAAAATTTTTGAGGGCGAAGTTTGTGTTACAACCCGAATCCATACACGAAGCTGCGCAGCTACAGTTCCGCGATTTCTTGAACAATGTGGTTTTAGTGATGTTTATGTTTACGCAAAGTTTTATTGTCACGCAAAAGTCACACGCCGCTTTTTATTCGAACTGCACCCCATTTTTACTAACACACGCTGAACGGTGTGTTTGAAGTTAACGGGCATTCATGAAGCAGTATTTAGTAACCGAGCAGCTATGTTTTAGCATTGCTACGAGTCACCAAATACTACTTCATGAATGCTCCTTAACACGAAATGATGTTCTGTGAATAATTTACTGCCACTGCATGCTTTTCACATGACCTCCTGAAGAAAATGGTATTGTTGTCACTTATTGTTGTTGTCCCCTGTTGTACTGTATTTATTTCTGGAATTTTATATCCTGCTGGGAACGTTGCGTTTTTGTTACGTTTCGCAACACGAGGCATTGCTCGTACACGTACAGATTGCTCGTCCGGTTGAACCTGAGAATTGCACCGCATAAAAACAACGGAATTTTTATTCGACTTTTTTCTCAAACTTTTCACACCCGCAAAAACGGATTATCAGAAAAAACTGATGACAAGAAAAAAGATCTACAAGTAACAAGCGTGAATATTTTCAGACGATTGTAATAGAGAAACACACGAATTGAAGCGGAAAAACTATTATTTTTTGGCAAATTAGAACACAGTTTTTTTTCTCAGGTATCATCGTCATCATACATAAGTCGTGTTGTGTGTTGTTCGAGCAGTCGATGGTGTCCGTGTAATGGCAATTGTTTCCTTTTCAGTTTCACGCTGTTCCATGCTCGCAATCGTGACGTTCTCAAAATCAGTTTCGTTCGTTAGATTCGATGATTCATCAGTTCGCTCATTGGACGCAATTATTGCTGCTTGTTCGTCAACAGTTGGATTGGGCATTGGAATTGCGGTTGTTGTTGTTGTCAAGCGCGGGAAATCGAATGTCGTCGTGTGTTCGAGGGCTCTGCGAAGAAATAATCCGAAGAAACAATAATTCAATGGGATGGTTTCCCTCCGTCTTCCGAGACAAGGAAAGAATTCAAAATTGGTAAAGTGATACTGATTCCGAAATAAAAAAGTCACTTAGGCTGCTTTGAACACACAACGATTGAAACTAGTTTCCATTCGACGTCTGCAAACGCACTCCAGTCGCAGAACGTGAACAAATTGCTGACCACTTACACATATCTGTTGTATGCCTTCGGTCTCAGCACGAACAAGCCGAGCATCAGCGCGATGGCTAGCGCCGCGACCAGAAACAGCGTAAGCACGATGAACGTACAAATGCGGACACGCCGCGCGCGTCGCTTCTTCAGCTCCACTCGCGCTCGCTTGGTTCGATCGAATCTGCTATGGTGACGACTACTTTGATCGGACTGAAATGAAGAACACGCGCGATTTTTTCAAAAACTTGAAATTCGAGATTCATATGCACGTGACATGATTGGCTGAACGACAAGAAAGCAGCCAATTACTACGTTTATTCGGGAAATAGCTAGGAATTATGTTTGCAACTGATCGCAGTGGATCTAAAAACTCACCGAAGTACTGACCAAATCGGTTGGTATCTCGGCCAGGTTTTTGTTGGATGCTCTTTTTACTCTAAACCTAGCTGTAGCAGGCTGATAAACATAATTTCAGCTTGTATCGCAAAAATCCGTGCAATGCATTATTACAACAACAGTAAACAGTAAACAAATCGGATTATTTGCCGCTCGACTAACTTTTAAAAAATTTAAAAAAACTTTAAAATTTAAAAAAATCCAAAAAAGTTGGCAGACCTTTGTCTTTGTCGGTGAGACGAGCGCTTTGCGCCACTGGCGTTCAGTCTGCTCGGTTGCGGGTTCGACCAACGGCGGGAAACGCCGCTGCACGCCGTCGGAGTCGCTCATTCGTGCCGTTTTTTCATCATCCTAAAGGTGAGGTTATCGGGTTTCAGCGAAACGCAAGATTTGTTGCAGTACAGTACAGGCTGCTGGCTGATGCCGAATTTGCTGCTGATTGATATACCCGTAAGATGGCGAATTTATCATCGAGTTTCAGCGAAAAGGCAAGATTTGTTGCAGTAATTTACTGCTGATTATTGATAATACCCGTGCGACATGTCTGACAGATGCACATGGTGCATGGTGCGGCCAGATTTGCAAGATGGTGCTGCGTTGAAAACCGTTGCCAAACATTTTTCCAAACAGAAACACGAAAATGTTTGCTATTGGTGGTTGCCGCACGGCGCACTCGATGTGCGGCAGTCGCACCATGCTCCGCCCACTCTGTCGTACGGGTATTCTGGAACGTTTGAGTGGTTTGAAGTGTGAACACCAGCATGCATGATGATAAAAGTTCGTTGTCTGAGACGCACTCTCTGTATGAACAAGAAAGTCAAAGTCAAAGTTTCTCATTCCGTTTGAGTGTTCACGCGCTGGTTGGCTGCATCATTACAATTCTACCCAAACAGCCAATCAGTGCTTCGCTCCGCTTTACCAGCTCACCAGGTTAGTCATTCCTTCGGGAGGCTGATTGTTGGAATCTGAAATTGAAACACAAAACCACTGAAAAAAATTACGATGGTTTTCACTCGTGACTCTTGCTTTGTTCACCGCTCTGATTCTGATGGTTGCATGATGCCGCCAATTACATATGATTGTTTATTAAAACATGCGCTGGTTTGAACTCCCGTATTACGACATATGTAGAACAGCTCCCATATATTTAGGGGACTCGAATCATGTTGCCTCGCGCGTTCAATTTCAAACTGCCGCGTCATGCATGGAAAACTGCTTGCCGGTCGATGCGCGCATTGAGTCAGCGCGGAACGAAAATAAAAGACTACGTCTAAAACCCGGTGTTTTTCCACTGCGTGTCCGCAGCACCTGCGGTGTCCTTCGTCGCCCTGTTGCCGCCGCGTTGCTTTCCGAGCGTGGGGGACGTACCAAGCGCCGTCTCAAACCACCGTTCACTCGAGTACGTCTGACCGGGCGTGGTGTCCGGTTGCGTGTTGCTCATGCGATCGAGCGCTTTGGCTAAGCGACAACAAAAATTGGTGCTTACAATGGGCTCTGATTATTGCGGTTGGCGCGCTGCTTGGCTATGACTGGTTGAGTGAGATGAAATTGAACGACTGGAACTGCACAAACGCGTGGTTGTTACATGTTTGTCGCTTCTGATAACAGCAATAGCGAGCAATTGAGATTTTCGCGAATTAGCTGTTAACTAACGTTCACGTGTGATAATGGCTAAGCGCGTTTCACTTCATGAAAAGTGAAAGTTGATGTGAGCGCACTACATGTACCAATGATTCCAGAACTTCTCAGAAACCGTTTTTCTCCGTGAAATATGGTTTCGCAGTTTTTGGTCTGGACAAAAACCGCACAAGAACGAATGCTGAACCACCGCCAAGGTCAGGCCACCTTTGTTCGTCTGTTGCGCCGACATCCAAGCGATCGTCACGTCCGTTGCGTGTCGGCTCTGTCCCTCGGTCTTCTCATCATTGACATTTGGCACTGTGTGGATCCGGAAAAGTTCGTTTTTTTGTATTTCGAATCACCTTTTTTCGCAATATGAACTGACTTTCTTGCGTTCATCGGATTTGATCTTCCTGTATTACTGTATGTTTCGCACGTCTGTGATTGGCGGCAGGTGAACTACTCCGTCGTTCTAGTAACACCAGTTTAGCACAGCCGGAACACAGCAATACATGCGATTTTGGCCAATCAGCAACGCGAAAAAACAAGAAAATGCACGCAAAAATCAAATCAATCAGCAAAAACGTTCGCAAAAGCCGACAAACTCACGAAAATCGTACTCGTTTGTCTTCTGGATGGTGGGCGTTTGAGTAGCTTTCAGTCCTGTTTTTGTCTTCTTGATTTCTGGCTTCGTTTTGCGCTCTTCACCACCACCACCACCACCACCGGTGTTGTTATATTTTCTGTCCTTGCGTTTCATGATTGCTTTTTTCGTTTGCTTGTTCTCTCTAGCGCTGTCGACTCCGTCAAAAGGTTTGTTGGACGTTATTCTGTAGTCACTTGAAGTATCGTTTTTGTGCTCAGTGATTTGTTGAATGTGTCGAGTTGGAAAAGAATGTTTAGTTCAAGGGACACGATGACATGATGAAACTGTATGAGTGTATGTTTGAAAACAAATGAGAAAAGTGTGTATTGAGTGCAGGGTGAAGTAAAAAAAGGTCAGATTGACTGGCGTGCGCTCATCACGAGCTTTATAAGCGTGTGTCAGCTTACGTTTGAAATTAAAAATATTTGAATTTTGCGCACTAATTACGAGTAAGTTGAATCGATTAACCAACCAGCTTGTTGGCAAGCTGTTTGCAGTTGTTGTTGCATTGTTGATTTTTTGAACGACACAATCTTTTTTTCGCGTCCAGGGTTCCGCTGTTGTTGACAGCTGTTGTTCATAAATCTCGTTTCCAAAAACGAGCTTTGTCAAAATCAACACTGAAAAACACATCCACATCTTGTGACATTTCGTTTATTGCGGTTTGGCCTCTTTTGCGTTTCTCCGTTCAAGTATGATGAGTTGAACTTTGAACGGAAAATTTCAAAACACTATAATAAATTCAATCGAGGAATTGATATCCGATGTTTTCGTGTCTCGACAAAACTGTCACGGCGGCAATAAAGTGATTTTCTTTTTTTGCAGAAAAAACAAACAAAAATGCAAATACCGAGAATCAGTCTGGCTCTCCTGGTGATTTTGAAAACGCAATCTAGCGACGGTAGCGCTTCGAACGCGGCCACCTACGATTACAACGGGTCATCGCGCTTCATCGTGGACGCGTTTCAAGGAGCTATCCGGTTGCTCTGCAACGACTGGCGAAACTGGGCGAGAACGCAATGGGCGGATGGGAGGGAGTTACAGGTGTGAAACTGCTGTTGCTGATAAAGATAGTGGCCATTATCGAGCTCGTAAACAATCAGAAACAGTGCAGTTCTAATTCTGAGTATTTTTATTACCAGAGCGTTTCATTTTTTGCACGCCAGCAAAGATTTGCGGTAAACATTCGGAACCTTCCATTAAATTTGTTTGGCCTTCCCTAACATGGTTCCCGCAAGACGGGGAAAAACAACACGCAGTACGATTCCGGGACCAACGCTAAAAATCTGGTCAAAAACAGACCAAAACCTAGCCCGTAAAACAGTTTTCTGGTCAGTTTTTCGAATGAAATCAACAACTTGATCCAGGCGTTCAACGTCAGCAGTGGCAGTCAGTTGTTCCCCGCGTACGCCTGGACGGACGACAGTCGAATGGAGAACATCACTGTTGATCGGATCAACATCAACTTTGTTGAGGGTGATCGAATGCGATTGGAGATCGACGGACTGAAAGCACGCGTGCACGGCCGATGGGGCTTCAAGACAGCGAGTCTGTTTGAGGATTCGGGTAACGTCACGACGATGGTAAGGAATAGTTAATCGGAGTTTACATTTTTGAACTTGTATAATTGTGTAAAAGAGTCGTAAGGCGTTGAGACCCGTGCGAAAGTACAATAAAAGACACGATGGTACGGTAGAACGTGCCGTCATATGCGGTGCGCACGCTTGCGAAGATGAGCGCCACCACAAGGCGGTAAGCACACCACGCTCAACAACCCGGTCGCGCGGTCGCGGTTCTCAGACCGTATACCGTAAACGCGGCAGCCGTATTTTCACGGCTCACGGTACTGTCGCACGGGCCTGCGATCACGCAAAACAAAATAATGCACATTTTGATGCACATGGTGATGCACATGTTCTCACGCAGATGCACATGTGTTCGTGCACTTGATTCACACATGCACAAACCTATATAACTTCAACCAAAAATAACAGGCCTTCTTTTCTTCACGAAAACAATGCAGATGCAATCGGTTTCTTGCTTCTGAAAACTGAATTGAGTGTGCATTCGAAAAGTGCACCGGTTTGTGCATCTCCATGTGCATTGTGTGTTTCCGCGTCTTTCGTCCCCCTAGATCACCGACGCGCGCATCACCCTGTGGTACATTCAACCGTCGATCCTTGCCGGCTATCCGTACATTTCGCCCGAATTGAACTGCAGCGCTCGCTTGAACCAGCAACACATCCAATTCCACGGACGCAACGCCTGGGCGTACAACAGCGTCAAAGTCGGTGTGCCCGCGTTGCATGATGAGTTTTTTGGCTTTCGAAATGCGGCGCAACCGGATTTTTTTTATTATTATTGTTTAAACACGTTCAACTGCGGCGTAATTTTGCGCGTTGTATTTATTGTTAAGCAAGTGAAACACCGAAAACACGCGTTCGTCGCCAATTATAGCGCACTGTGAAGTTTTTCAAATTTTTTTCCATGTGAACTCAAGGAAACAAAAGAGAGTGGCAAAGACAACAAAAGCAGGCAGCAAACGAAAGAAAATCCATTCGATCCACAACATTTCTGTTCCAGAGTTTCCTCAGCGCGCAAATCCTGCAGTTCGCCCGACGGATGCTGTGCATGGAGACAGTGCAACTGCTAAGCGACTATTTGCGCGCGAGCGTCACGCAGCGAATGCAGCCGTTGGCACGCGTCGTCACAAGCGACATTGCGATCGATTATCGATTGATTTCGTCGGAAAATCACGAACCTTCGTTGATAACTGTCGTGGGAGACACCGGTGGGTCGTCGTTCGTGCGGATGCGGTCGAATGCGACCGTCTACCTTGGCGAGAGTCGTGTCGACACCGGCCCAGCGCAAGGTGCGCCAGCTGGCAGCTATGGTTTGGGGATTGATTTCGTTTCAGTGGATAATTGAATTTTGTGAATTCTGAGAATCGGCGTTTCGATTTTGTTTTGTTTCTGAGGATAGATTTTTGGGTGCTGTTTTATGTCGACTTCTGCTGAATGCGCTGCGCGATATCGGCTGAATCTGACTTCAGTATCCATAGACAAACACTTATATGTACTAAATGCAATTATTGTGAAAGTTTGTTTTCCTGGAGGTACAAATCAATAGGATAACCAGAACCTTCTGCTTTTTGGTTCAGTGGTTTTTCCTTTTTTGGGTGTGCCAGCGCAGCCCTGAAAGATCTGCAGGTTTTCCACACAACACTGCTACAGAATAACTTTTCTTTCAGTCGACCTAAAACGTGCCACCAGACTTTCGATTCAACGGTTCAATGCCCCGTCGGTGGAGTCCGATTCAAGCAGATACTATCGCGTCAGCCTGCATGAGTCGGTGATCAATGATTTGGTGCATGCCGCGCAGATGTCTGGTTGGTTGCAGATATGATTGTTTATTTTGGTCCCGAGACCCAAATGCGCGCATATATGGGTGCATACACCGTTTCATGCATGACGCGGCAATTCAAAATCGGCAACGTACCGTATTACCTCTAATAAACCCCCATGGGGGTTTATTTCTTCAGCGACTTCTGGGGGTGGGGGTTTATTTTTTTTGGGGGGGGGTATTTTTTTTGGGGGGGGGGTTATTTACAAACAAATTCTAGGGGTGGGGGTTTGTTGAAAAATGGCAAAAATACCTTGCATGGCAGACAAGAAAGTCGCAGAAACTTTTACTTTTCACAGAGATTTCCTTTTGTAACAGCCTTTTGCAATGAAATTACCACTAACTCATCCCTTTGGGGCCTTTGGTAGCACAATTTCACCAATGTCACTGCATTCAGCCACTGAATTCGCTAGGTATGTGTTTCAAACAGGTTTCTAATAAACCCCCATGGGGGTTTATTTTTGGGGGGGATTATTTGGAAACTTGTCGAGGGGGTGGGGGTTTATTTTTTTAGGGGGGGGGGTTAATTTAGGGGGGGGGTTAATAGAGGTAATACGGTACGTGATCCGAGTGATCTGATTCACCATAATTTAGAGTTCGACTGCATTATTGAAGGGGGTTTTGCATGGAGACAAAAACCAGCTGGCCGATTTTCTCACGGCCGCTTTTACAAAACTGAACTTCTGAAAGAAACCTATATCAGATCTCTGATATAGGTCGCTTCGAGTACGTGGTCTCAGCGCGAAGTGAGCCGGACGCGGCGCCACATTTGGCGACCAGCTGCGCCGAGGACTGTCTGGGTGTCGTGGTGCCCATACTCGGCCAACAGTATCCGAACTCGTCGGTAGAGATCTGGATCTCGGCCACTTCCATGCCACATGTTCGTGTACGAGTTTTGAGTTGGAGAGTCGAAAAAGAACTGTGTGACTGGTTGCCTGAAACTGAGAACGTATATACTTAACAAGTTACTCAACAAATTGTTGACCTACCACTGGTGTATAGCGCACACGAAGAAGTTTTTTGCATCCTGTACTGCATTGCAAACGGCACTGCATTTTGCACTGCATCGTAAAAAATTTCTTTACGAAAATGACCGTGACTTCCGCACAGTCACTTTCAGGCAAAATTTTTAACGATGCAGTGCAGGATGCAGAAAAAAATTGCTGCGTGCAACAGAAATTTCGCAAGACACATGTTTGGGGACACCATTGTTAGCGTGTATACGGTATTTGCAGTGTGTTTTGTTCGCAGTTCAATCTGACGAGCAACGGCGTGCGAATGGCTGCTGAGGTCACCGTCGACCTGCACGTGCGCCTACCGTCCGCCCGCTCAAAGTATCTCGCCAGTTTCGCGCTGATTCTACGATTTGAATTTCGCGGCAAATTCGACGCGCCCACCGCGAGTCTCGTCGTGAGACCGTCGAGCGTGCGTGCGCTGCAGACGATCATGACAAAGCAGCAGTGAGATCGGGGAAGGGGGGTTTCTTGTTTGGTTTTTTTTGGCTGGACAATGCAGGCGGATTTGCCTCTGACTGGAAACACCTCGAGGTTTTTTCATGGCATAATCAAATTTTTCTGCTTTCCTTGAAACTGCCAGTTCCAGTTTTATGTTGACCAACAAGTTCGGTATACCAGACGAGAGACGCTGCGAATGTTTCTTTGGCGAATACCGACACAAGAATGAAAAATCATTCAAATCTGAATATATTTTATTATTATATTATTCTGGTCACCTCCAATTGTGTGTAGTTGAGAGAACTGATGATTGTGCAATGTGTAAGTGACTGTAACTCAGCAGCTCAACACTGTGATACAACGGAGAAAGTTGTCAAAGCGCACAAAACGTCATCCACTGTCCAGCAATAAAATAGAGGCAAAAAATACAGCGACCAATTGAAATCCCAGCCAATCACCGCCTATTTGAAGGAAGAAAACGTTTTTTTCCTTGAAAACATAATCCAGATATTCGCGAAATTTCCACGGCACGTTCGACAGCATGCAGGAGAACCAATTTCTGGACGGCTTGAACGACTTCTTTATGAAGAAGCTCATTGCTCACATGAGTCTACCGTTGCCAGTGATTGGGGTGCCGCCGGATTATCAGCAACACGACGTGGAATTTATTGTACAGGGTGAGCCAAAAAAAGGTTCCAATCATGCGGATGCGCGAGCGAGCGCCAGCGAGCGGACAGCGCATCACGCATTATATGAGCCGTTATCCTCTCGCGCGCGTTTTTCAAATTTGCTCGCTTCCTCCAGCGAGCATAGTATAAGCCACAAACTTGGTTCTGTGCACACGAAACGAACACCCAAAGTTGTGCTTGGAGCCGCGAAAAAATTTTTATCCGACTACTTTTCATACGCTGTAGACACGAAAAACCTATTCTGAAAACAGTGTTACTTATTTTTCTATCTCTTTTTTTTTCCGGTATGTAATCAACATGTGTTCGCGCTTTCAGTTTTTACCTGCGACACGTTCACAGTCTAGCAAGAATGTTTCCTGGGGTAATTTCATCCGTAGATTTGGAAAAATGGGTTAATTTTTTGCCCCGACCACTTTTTTGGGTAAAAATTTGGGCATTTTTAAAAGTTCGCAGCGTTTTCACCGGGTTTCAAGTGTTCGCCCTTTCAATTTTTAGCTGGGACACTTTCACAGTTGAAGAAAAATGTTTCCTAGGGTAATTTCATCCGTAGATTTGGAAAAATGAGTTAATTTTTTGCCCCGACCTTTTTTTGGGGTAAAAATTGGTTTTTTTTAAAGTTCGCAGGGTTGTCACCTGGTTTTAAGTGTTCGCCCTTTCAATTTTTAGCTGGGACACTTTCACAGTTGAACAAGAATTTTTCCTCGGGTAAATTCATCCGTAGATTCTGAAAATTTAGTTTATTTTTTGCCCGGGCATTTTTTTGGGTCAAAATTGTGCATTTTTTGAAAATTCGTAGCATTTTGACTGGGTATCATTTTTTCAGTCTTACAAATTTTGTCTGAGCTACGAAAAATAGCAGAAATGTTTAGTCCATAGGAATTCAATACGCTGATCACGGATTTTGGGATAGTTTTCTTACGTGAGCAACTCTAGATGCTGAATCGTGACGATTTCGGGCGAATCGGCCGTGGAAGTTGGCGAAATCGGTCCAGAAACGAAAAACAAGAAAAGGGTGTTTTCCAGGGTAATTCAATGCGCTGATCACGAATTTTGGGTTAGTTTTCTTACGCGAGAAACTCTAGATGCTGAATCGTGACGATTTCGGGCGAATCGGCCGTGGAAATTGGCGAAATCGGTCCAGAAACGAAAAACAAGAAAAGGGTGTTTTCCAGGGTAATTCAATGCGCTGATCACGAATTTTGGGTTAGTTTTCTTACGTGAGCAACTCTAGATGCTGAATCGTGACGATTTCGGGCGAATCGGCCGTGGAAGTTGGCGAAATCGGTCCAGAAACGAAAAACAAGTAAAGGGTGTTTTCCAGGGTAATTCAATGCGCTGATCACAAATTTTGGGTTAGTTTTCTTACGTGAGCAACTCTAGACGCTGAATCGTGACGATTTCGGGCGAATCGGGCGTGGAAGTTGGCGAAATCGGTCCAGAAACGAAAAACAAGAAAAGCGTGTTTTCCAGGGTAATTCAATGCGCTGATCACGGATTTTGGGTTAGTTTTCTTACGTGAGCAACTCTAGATGCTGAATCGTGACGATTTCGGGCGAATCGGCCGTGGAAGTTGGCGAAATCGGTCCAGAAACGAAAAACAAGAAAAGGGTGTTTTCCAGGGTATTTCAATGCGCTGATCACGGATTTTGGGTTAGTTTTCTTACGTGAGCAACTCTAGATGCTGAATCGTGACGATTTCGGGCGAATCGGCCGTGGAAGTTGGCGAAATCGGTCCAGAAACGAAAAACAAGAAAAGGGTGTTTTCCAGGGTAATTCAATGCGCTGATCACGGATTTTGGGTTAGTTTTCTTACGTGAGCAACTCTAGATGCTGAATCGTGACGATTTCGGGCGAATCGGCCGTGGAAGTTGGCGAAATCGGTCCAGAAACGAAAAACAAGAAAAGGGTGTTTTCCAGGGTAATTCAATGCGCTGATCACGAATTTTGAGTTAGTTTTCTTACGTGAGCAACTCTAGATGCTGAATCGTGACGATTTCGGGCGAATCGGCCGTGGAAGTTGGCGAAATCGGTCCAGAAATGAAAAACGAGAAAACGGTTTTTCCAGGGTAATTCAATGTGCTGATCACGGATTTTGGGTTAGTTTTCTTGTATGAGCAACTCTAGATACTGAATCGTGACGATTTATGGTGAATCGGCCGTGGAATTTAGCGAAACCGGTGCAGAAATGAAAAACAAGAAAACGGTGTTTTCCATGGTAATTCATTACGCCGATCACGGCTTTTGGGTCAGTTTTTCTTTTGTGAGCGATTCTAGGTACTGAATCGTGACGATTTTGGGGAATCGGCCGTAGAAATGGCATAGGAGAAATCGGCCTAAAAACGAAAAATGAAAAACCTGAGTTGTCCGGGGTTTAGAAGAATGTGTGACCAACGAATTGTGATTTTGGTCCGACCTTCGGGGCTTATGTAAAAGTCAGAATATTATCTAAAAATGCGTGAGACGCATATAAAAGGAGGAATATGGCCTTGTGTAAGCAGTGAAAGACTTGGCTCGACAACGCTTTTCAAGTCTCTGATGTGGTACACACGGATACAAGTACATAAGGGTCATATTTTTGCGCCGCGTTTGTTTTTTTTGAAGCACGCCCCCCACCGATTCCGGAAACCCGAAGGTACCAAACTCCGGTGGGATTGGGGAATGGACGGCTCACCATCCCGTGGAACCAATACCCTCGGCATGTGAGGGGGGCAGCCTCTAAGCCCCGCTCTGTCCTGGGGGCACCAGTGATCTTAGCCCGATTTCGGTTTCGGTGGCCTGCGGTCGCTATATCCCCGGAGGGCAGCGAATCCGAAAGTGTTCGTTTTCGTTTTCGTTTTGCTGAAAAGCGTAAAACTTTGAAGTTATTTTTTAATTGTTCTCTTCGATTTAATCTAAAATCACGCCATGTGCGAAATTCTGTAAATTCTGTGCAAAAACAGAAAAATTAGAGATTGCAAAACATTGTTGCATGTGTAGCTTTTTCGTTGTTGTTAACGTACGCACCGCTGTGTACACACCAGCACCAGTGACAAAAAAGAGTTGTCTTCCGTTGATTTTCACCTTTTTTACCGGTGTCACCTTCAACTAGTGTGGCAGGATAAACCGTCTGTCCCGTGAGTCATTGCCTTTGCCACAGGAGACCTTGCGTTCCGCAATGCTTCTGCGATACAATTTGTCCTGAACAAACCAGTGTCAGCGAGCTAAAGTCTGATTGTTATTTTAGTAGTTTTAGTGGTCGCTAAATGCCCGAAATCCGCAAATGTGAAAGGTCATTTGTCTACAATACACAGCACGAGGGTTGCCATGTGCAACCGAAATCATAAATAAACGGCGCAAAAATATGACTCTTATGTACTTGTATCCGTGTGTACCACATCAGAGACTTGAAAAGCGTTGTCGAGCCAAGTCTTTCACTGCTTACACAAGGCCATATTCCTCCTTTTATATGCGTCTCACGCATTTTTAGATAATTCTAAAATGCTCTCACTTGCTTGTGCTAAGGTGTTGCGCGCTGAAAAATGGAACACTACTAGAAAATATTTGGAGGTTTTTCTGACCAAATTTTTGTCACGGTATGTTGTCCTTGTCACTCACTACAGCAAAATATCTAGAAAATATGAAAAATCGACAAATGTGGCAAAAATGCAGAGGGTTGATTTAGCTGTAACAAAAAGTCAAATGATGAACGTTGGTGACAACCCGAGTGTTCACAACACAAAAAAAGATGAAAAAAGCAATACGCACATACAGTAGCTTGCAAATTCCGACTGCCGAATTGCATTTGAACAATCTTTGATTACCCTGATGTTTCACTTCGAGTCTGAGCGTGCGTGAGCGGTTCTGCTCAGAACAGATGCGCATTTATCTTTCCAGGCAAGCAAATTGTTTTTTTCCTTTTTTTAATTCACAAAATTTGCCACTCTGATGTTGTTACCATATTGTTGTACCATAGCAGACTAGTTGTTTTCTGCAGTGAAAGATGCAATTCCATTTTCAGTCTTTGCTGCCATCATGGTTAAGTGGACGGCATAGCAGCGAGTCTGGGCTGTCATTTGGTAAGAACATGCGAATAACTTTTCCACAGTGGTTCGGCAATTTCGTACAAAATTCAATTTGACCCCGCGTGACGATACATCAGTTCGGAAGTCCGTTTATGAGCAGTGATAAACAGTGAGATTATGGATGAACATTGTTTTTCGTCAAAAATTGCTATTTTTCGAAAATTACACTGTAAAAACGTGTAAACCAAAAAAAATGATCACAAAAAAAACCTCCCAAAGTGTTTTAACACTGTTTTCCAAATGTTAAAACATGAGGTCCTTTTGTTACAGCTAAATCAACTCTCTGCTTTTCACAACATTTGTCGATTTTTCATGTTTTCCAGATATTCTGCTGTGGTGAGTGATAGGGGCAACATACCGTAACAAAAATTGGGTCAGAAAAACCTCCAAATGTTTTTTAATAGTGTTTCAATTTTCAGCTCGAAGCACCTCAGCACAAGCCAGTGAGAGCATTTTAGAATTGGAACCTTTTTTTGGCTCACTCTGTATATTTATAAATATTTGAAACGGGAGTGGAAGAAAACCTTTTCTTGCAGTTTGAAAGCAAGATTTCCCATGCATACGTTAGTGCGCTTGCGTTTCTTACCGGTTTAACGAATTGCATAACTGTTGACGCCCCCGCAGTGACTTGCAGAATATAGTTGGAAAGGAATTTTTTAATCGCCGGAAGTCCCTTTATTTCCGGCCGTAAAAGCTATAATCAAACAACGCAAATTGCCAAAAATAGACGTGTCGCTAAAAATAGCTGCTTTCTTCAGACTAGCTACAGTCGAACTGGATAAATTAGGGCATTAGCTGATTGGCTGGTTCTAATCATGTTCAAACGCGAGCCGTTAAAGCTGTATTTTGCTTTTTTTTGATTTTCAATTTTTGAGTGTTTGTGTTGATGAATGTTTAGATTTTTAATGACAAAACTTGTTTGTGATTTATGAAACGCAGAAAAACTAAGAAAAGCAAAATTTAAGGCGAGTTTTTATTTGTTTTAGAACGAAGAACGACGACGACGGTGAATTCTCAAATTTGGTGGTGAAAACTGCTTTTCTCCATTTTTAAATTGAAACACACGGTCTGTGAACAGTTCAAATATGCAGAAAAACTGCTAGCAGGTGTTTCCAAAAGCACAAATTCATTTTCCAAAAACGAACGACGACGACAACAACAAAATGTTGTTTGATTTTTGATTAAAAAATTTGTTTCTTATGAATTATGTTATAGAGAAAATTTGAAAAGCAATCGGTTTTCAAGCAAATATTCATTTTTTCAAGCGTCGAGAGTCATCACCGTCGCAGTCGCATTTTATTTGTTTTTATTTTTCTGTATTTCATAAATTACATGAAACAAGTTTTGTCCATTAAACATCCGAACATTCATCAACACAATCACTCAAAAATTGAAAAATTAAAAAAGCAAAGTGCATTTTGAACGGCCGGCGTTTGAACCTGATCAGATCACGCACAAGCCAAATCAGCTAATTCTCCAAATTATCCAGTCTGACTATATTTACTTTCGGATACAGTGTACGTCGACTTTGTTCAAGGTGTGCATGTCTATATTGCAATTGTTAAATCAATGGCATAAAGATAAATACTGAAACTACGGACTTCAAGTATAACAGGTGTGTGGCGTCGCATTTGTAACTTCTGTCACACTAGCGGATTACGGTAACTCATCTATCACATAGCTTATTCTTCACTTTCACAAGACTTTGCCTATCAAAATATCACACCCCCATTGGCTTGACGAGCGCTGATGAAAAAAGTTCGCAATTACTTGTAGTTCGTTATGCTTCTTTGCCTGTGTGTTTCAAATTTCTGTCCGTTTTTGTTGTTGTTGTTGTTGTTGTTGTTGTTGTTGTTGTTGTTGTTGTTGTTGTTGTTGTTGTTGTTGTTGGAATCTTAGGCGATGTTTCTAGCTAAGGCTAACCCAGAAAAGCGTACAGAACCGCCGTCGAGTAGAGTGGCCATAGAGTTTTCTCTGTCATTAAGTTCCTGTATACACCCCTCGGCGGGGCTCGAACGACCCCCGAACGCACAGACAATAAATAGCCTAACGCGCTACCACCAGGCCACGAGGGTGACAACCTGACAAGGTGTGTTGAGCGCACAGTTTCGACTCCATAGAGATATACGTACAAATTCGTGCAGTTATAATCAAGACCCTGAAATTTTTTGACGTTTCGAATTCATTCAGATCAAAAGCTCTTTTTTGAAAGACACCACCGCCACAAAGTTAGTTATTTTTTCTTTTGGTATTCGGGCATGATATCGCATGGCATGACTGTTGAAAAAAACTGGATTCCATTGACGTATGTGATAGCGTGACAACGGTGACATGCGCGGAATAATTACGTGTACAAATTAAAAATTTTTATCAATGGAAACGACACGTATGTAGCTGTGTGAATAGGTACAAATAAAATTTTTTTATCAATGGAAACCATACGATTGGTGCAGAGTGTACGAATCTTTTCAGAGCTCGCTAGACTGACACGTTCATTCATTTTTATTTTTCTCACCAAACGAAAAGCACTCCCGACCAGACCGTACCGGAACAGCATATAATTTTCGGAGACTCGCATGATTTCTTCTGTTTTTTTTATCGAAAACAAAGTGTTAAAATCAATTCAATTCAAACACCGTGATGCGCTGTGTGGTAAAGAAAACACACAAACAAACACACTGGCGTGCATAGAAAAAGACATTACCTAATCTGTGAAAGTGACCGCGTGATTGACTTGTGTGCGTGACTGTATGCGTGCTACATTGTACATTACGGATTTCTCAATGAAATTGATGCCTTAGCTGGAAAGTAACACAGTGTCACGTTTTAGTTTTCTGTTCTTTGATACTCTCTCTCAAACCACCTTTATATTTTATATTAAAAAGCCACTAACAATTGACGCCAACAAGAGCAACCGTGCACTGTATAATAGGGTCTCTCATGATGAACGAATCCTCAACATGACCGCTTAGGTATGCATATACACGTCTGTGTGCGTCATTTCACGCAATTATATGCGTAAAGCATACCTATATGTACAGTATATGCCATATCAAATAGCATCCCACACACTATTCAAGGTTCTCTATAAGCCACAGTTGCTTTTTGAAGATATAATGGCGCTTCGATATAACGTCAGAGACGAAAAGGAGGGGTGCCCGTGGCACATGATGCAAGTGACATATTACGAAAACAAACGTCACACGCTTAAGGTCGAATTTTAGCGATGTCGCCTCCCCCGCACCCGTGCGGCGCCCGAAAAGATTCCAGTTAATCAATGTGTGTGAGTAGAGTCAGTTAGTGTTTCTTTTGTATGTTTGTGTCAAACTAAAGGTGCCTTTCGTATCCAAATAGTTCCCCAGTGTATAGTTCCCCACATTTCAAATTATATGCTGTAGTTTAAAATTGCAAAAACAATGGGCTTCTTAATGATAAGCTTTTTGTTTTGCAGCTACCGTTGATTTGTTTTTCCCTTGTTACTGATGTTTTCATGACGTCCGTTGTTTTTTGGTTTGATTTGAGTGACGTTTTTCAGTAAAATGATAAATAAATAAATTAGTTGTTTATCACCAGCATATTTGCAACGGAATCCAAATCCAAAATTCAAATTATGCCAAAAATCAAATTTTTGAGGAAAGCAGACGAAAATTTTTAAATTTTTTAACGTTAAAAATTGGTTTTAAAAACGATTTTTCAAACCCCATAATCCTACACGTGCCTGACACGTTATGCGTACCGTATAAAAGATAACAGAACAGCAAATCGAATCAGACTTTTTGTGAACTGACAAAGAATAGGAACAGATATCGATAGAAACATGTGATAAGTAGATGCAGTAAGAAGTAGATGCAGTAGATAATTGTCACAAGTAAGTACTTCATGACCATGTGCCACATCCACGTCAAAGTCCAGTGGCTTGCAATGTTTTCACTTTTGATGGCATCCATGATTTCCCTCATTGTTTGAAAGTAATTTCCTGTTTTTTGGTCAAAACACCATTGGGTTTATCGCGTTGCACCCCGTTACAACACTCTGTGTGACATTTTGACAAGTCACTGTGTTACAAATCGCATTTTCAGCTCCCTTGCAGTTTTCTCATTTATTAATTCTCCTGTTTTTGACGTTAATTCAAATCGCATTGTGCACGTATCATATATGTACAATGTACATGTACATACATGTAATAACCGTCATCATTCTCCAGCGAACCGGTGGGTAAATTTGACATGATATGGATTAAGCATGCGAAGTTCGTTCTTCTTGGCTTTAATATGATCAAAAGTGCGATAAAAAAGAACCAAGCGCGCGTTTATTGGCTATGACCATTTCTTGCAGCCAATCATCGTGCTTCCGTTGCTTATGTGTTTGAGGTTTTCTGGTGCACTGTGTTGACATTTGGCGATTATTGTAATCATCTTAGCTGAGCAGCTTTCCACTCAAACTCGAACTTATTTGTTATTTTTATGTGTTTCTGTTTTTAGACGTGCCCTTTTCAGCGAAATCAGAGAAGGCAAACACGACAGTCTGCATATACTCGATTGTTTTTTTCACATGTGCACAGCAGAGCGCATGTTGCTGTGTGTTTGTCATACTGTATACGCAACAGTAGCAAACATTTTTCGGCGTTGCTGATTGGCTGTGCAATGTGCAATCAGCTGAGAGTTCTGGATCTGAATTGAGAATAAATTGAATTAGGACCTTTTCACCGAAATCCTTTCCCCGGACACACTAATCTACCGTATTACCTCCAATAAACCCTCATGGGGGATTAATACGTCAGCGATTTTTAGAGGTGGGGGTTTATTGGTGGGGGGGGGATTTTTGGTAGGGGGGGTTATTTACAAACCAATTCTAGGGTGGGGGTTTGTTGAAAAATGGCAAAAATACCTTGCATGGCAGGCAAGAAAGTCGCAGAAACAATTTACAATTTTTTTTTGTAATGAAATTACCATTAACTCATCCCTTTGGGGTTTTTTGGTAGCACAATTTCACCAATGTCACTGCATTCAGCCACTGAATTCGCTGGGTATGTGTTTCAAACAGGTTTCCAATTACGCCCCATGGGGGTTTATTGGTGGGGGGGGGGGATTAATGGCGGGGGGGGGTTTAATAGGGGTAATACGGTATGTTTCTTTTTGTCGTTAAGTGAAATCCATGTATAGATTTCTGAAACAATTAACTTATAATCACTACACTCTACAGGGTGAGCCAAAAAAAAGGTTCCAATTCTAAAATGCTCTCACTGGCTTGTGCTGAGTTGTTTCGAGCTGAAAATTGAAACACTATTAGAAAACATTTGGAGCTTTTTCTGACCAAATTTTTGTCATGGTATGTTGCCCCTAACACTCACTAGAGCAAAATATCCGGAAAATATGAAAAATCGACAAATGCTGTAAAATGCAGAGGGACGATTTAACTGTGACAAAGATCAAAAGAATGAACGTTGGTGACAGCCCGAATGTTCACAACACAAAAAAAGATGAAAAAAGCAATATGAGTTTAAAGCAGCTTAGAAATGCCGAATGCTGAGTTGCATTTGAACAGTTTTTGATCACTCCAATGTTTCACTTCAAGTCTGAGTGTGCGTGTGCGGTTCTGCTCAGAACAGATGCGAATTTATCTTTTCAAATCCAAATTGTTTTTTTTCCTTTTTTAATACACAAAATTTGCCACTCTGATATGTTTACCATAGCAGACTGGTTGTTTTTCTGCAGTGAGAGATGCACTTCCATTTTCAGTCTTTGCTGCATCATGGTTAAGTGGACGGCAGAGCAGCGAGTCTGGTCTGCCAATTGGTGGGAACATGCGAATAAATTGCAATTTTTTGAAAATTACACTGTAAAAATGAACTTACGTGTAAGCCAAAAAAATTTTTGATCACAAAAAACTCCCAAAGTGTTCTAACAAGTGTTCCAAATTTTAAAACACGAGGTCCCTTTGTTACAGCTAAATCAACCCTCTGCATTTCACAACATTTGTCGATTTTTCATGTTTTCCAGATATTCTTCTGTAGTGAGTGATAGAGGCAACATACCATAACAAAAATTTGGTCAAAAAAAACTCCAAATGTTTTCTAATAGTGTTCCAATTTTCAGCTCGAAACACCTTAGCACAAACCAGTGAGAGCATTTTAGAATTGGAACCTTTTTTGGCTCACTCTGTATGTTGGCAAACTTTTTCAAGGCCAACACAGTGTTGACGAGCAAAAAAAAAAACAAATTGAAAAATACATAGACAATAACTTTCGCTGTAATTTTTAAAAATGTCACGTTTTTTGGCATTTTTTTCATAAGTCTTTTTTCGCAGAGCCCAGATGAGAACCAATGGTGGGACAAATTATTAGATTCAAACTCGAAAGGGCAAAATCGCGAATACAATAATTCTTATTTTTAGCACTGCTTTTGAGTTAGCTTTCAGATTATTTATTCACACAAGTAATGATCGTACATGGCCACGGCACTCATCGAGGCATTTGTAGCTCCAATTTCTTGACAAGTGTAAAGTACGTCAATTGCATGTCAAACAGCAACCTGTGCCTATTTATTTGACATTATAACAAAAATCCACCGAAACTGTTTCGTGATGTAAAAACTTTGGCTTAAGTAACCGAATAGAAACGTTCAATGGTTTGGGGTGGCTGGCTTATCGTTCATAGCCTCCCTCTCAGGACCTGAGACTCAGGTTTTGACGCTGCCTGTTGCTGCGTCAAAACAGTGATGTCACCCTCGTGGCTGCGTTAGACTTGTTGTCTGTGCGTTCGAGGGATAGGCACTAATGACAGAGAAAACTCGATGGGCGCCCTATTCGACGGTGTTCTGTCTGTACGCTTTTCTGGGTTAGCCCTGGCTAAAAAATCGCCTAAAATCACTGTTCGATTGTTCGATGTTATCGTTTGTTAACATTCACATTCCTGACCAGAAACTTGCTATCTTTTTCTCCTTTGAAAAATTTTTCTCGTCGTAATGCCAAGTAATACTCATGGATTTTACTACTTATACTACGTCACATCCACTAAACACCCTCACCCCCCCCCAAAGCAACAGTGTTTTATCATACAAATGGCGGACATAATTTAATTTCACATTTAGTATAACGTTCAGTGTCACACACAGTGTCACACGTGGGTTACTCATTCATGGGAAAGGTCAGTCTGGGACAACACAGCAGCATGTGATTTAGGGGTAACCGCCGCATGGCACATGGGTTTCGAGACAAAAAAAGCGTGGGCTGAAAACATGGGTTCATCAAGCGAAGTAAACAAGATGAACCAAAATCGGTGCCAATTTTTTTCTGCCGGAACCAAACCTATTACAAAAACATTTTGCCCAAACCTCATAGGCGTATTACTTGCTATTTTTTATTCAATGAACTGGTGATGGTGATGGTGACACGAAAGTTCATTTTCATTTTGTTACGCGAGCGCTGTGCATACAATATAATGTCAGTTTTTGTTTTTTCAGTTCCCAGGCGAAACACATGTTTGTTCCTACTTTCGTAGATCGAGGAGTTTATCCCATAATGTACTTTTAAAAATTTCCTTGTCATTTCTTTACGTTGCCACGAAGTACTGAAATAACGCCAAGAAACTTAATGCTGTTATGCTGTTATTGTTTTCTGCTTTTCTACAACATACAATATTGTTTCTTCATCCAGGGCTACAGTACAGTCTTCTTAAGAATAACATGGAGTTCCTTGTCCGAAAGTTTTTAGAGCTTCTAATCCTGCAGCTTCACAGGTCCAGTCAATAAAGCTTTTTTAATTATTGTCAAAAGTCAATCATTTGTTTCTGATTACATGAATGGAATAAACGTACATTGAATGATGTTGTTAAATACAAAATTATTCTATTGTACATACAGGGTGGACCGAAAAAAGTGCCCCACTAAAATGGCTCTCATTCGTAATGATTTCCAAACGATATTGAGCTGAAATTTGGATCACACCGATTTTATGACTTCTTTTTATGTATTGACATTTTAGCGGAAAACATTTATAAATCGCTGCAGTTCGACAAAATACAAAAAGGTTGAAATTCTTAATGCGTCCGAACGCTGCACCCTGGATAAACATTGTTCAAAGTTGTTTTGTCACGAATCCAAATGCTCTGCTCCTCTTTTTTCATCACCAAGAGTCCGATTTTCAATCTTTATAGTCACCACGGATGTTTACAATTTAGTTTGCTCAATGCGGTTGTCCTTCGTGAATGTGTCAAAACGGTCAGATCACTGCTGTTCATCGCAGCTTTCCCGTAACACCACGACATGGAGTGAACCATACATATTGGTCCTAGTCTTTGATATTTATAAAAGTGGTGTATTTAGTTATCAACTGCTGCAAATGTTGTTAAACTATAGTTGTCACAATAATGCAATTATACAAGGTAAATATAGTAGATACACTTCACGCTTAATTCACTGTATTAACTTTAATTTTCACGATTTGTCTAATCTATTGACGTCATTCGAAGCCCAGTGTCACGAGTACAAAGTAACCGCATGTAACATAATATACATACATGTAACATGTAACATGCACATACATGTATAGCACACGAACAAACTGCCGACGATATGATTTGCATTCAAAGCAAGGCCTCAAGCTAAAAATAATTTATCATATGACCTCTAGGGGACTCTGGTAAATGAACTAATTAGAATTTGAGAGCTCCATGTCAACGAAACCCTATAAACACTATTATAGATACAAAATATCACGCGGTCGCGCTGATCAACATCGTTGGTGCAGTGGTGGAGCTTCAGACAGGTAGTGTTGCACCGAGAAAACATTTTCATAATGCATAGGTGTTGTTCCGAAATAAAGCCAAATCTGCACAATCAGCAGATGATAGGGCACTTGATGTAATCGGCAAATTGAAGTGCGTATAAAAAACACATGTGCAGTACATATACATGTACATCGCGTGCACGCTTAAGATTGCCATTTTGATGGTTCAAAACAAACTTCTAATAAGGAAGTTATCGTAAAATTGGCAAGATATAATGACTCACGTAAAGAAAATCATCAATCATTTGTGGTTCTTTGCTTTTCACACAGATAAATATGTTTCATTGCATCATGTTTCCTTTCAGTTAATCAGGTTAGAAAGGCTGAGAATTGCAGACAGCCGCTTTTATTCATTTGTCTTTAGTGAGTTATGCATTCAGTACTGGGCCCACATTGCATCATAACTGTTAACAAACGAACGGCAAATTATATATGAATTCAAGGTATAACATTAATTATATCATAATATACAGGGTGTCCCAAAAAAAACATAACAAAAGTAAATGGCTCGTGCGGCTGACTGGTTGCACGTGAAGCCGTGAAATTTGAAACACTTTTAGAAAAAAGGAACACATTTTGTGTGTCCAAATTTTATCCCGAAATTCCATTTTTTCAATAATATTTTAGCAGAAATGCGTAAAAACTCAAAAATCACCTAACTTCAGCATTTTGACTCAGGATAATCATCGTTGTCGTCATCGAGATTCACATATGACAGTGGCGCAAGTTCATCTTTAGCTTCGTCTTCACTGATCTTATCAGATTTTCCCTCTCGACCCTTTAGTTTCACTTTTTCAGCAGCCCAATGTCTTTTTCATTGTTCTCAATGATTGCCGATATTCGATGTTCGAAATTGATGAGCAATTCTGGTGCAGCGCCCGATCATCGTTGATTTTTTGCACACCACTGCGAATTTTGGTTTTAAAATTGTCGAAAATGTTGGGCGCCGAACGGTACACAATTTCCTTCAGGTGCCCCAAACCCATAAGTCAAGAGGAAAATTGAAACAAGTGCGCGAGTGGCTGTCGGCGTCGTTCGGTGACCGCTGGATCGGCCGCATGGGCAGAATTGATTGGCCCGAGAGGAGTCCGGACATGAAGCCCTTGACTTCTGCGTTTGGGGGCATCTGACGGATAATGCGGGACATTTTCGGCGCCCACCACTGCAGCGGTGTGAGAAAAAATCATCGATGATCGGGCGCTGCACCAGAAAGTGATCATCAGTTTCAAACATCGAATGTCGTCGTTCATTGAGAACAATGGAAAACACATTGAGCAGCCGAGAAACATGAAACTGAACGACTGTGAGCATGAACATGATGACATCAGTAAAGTTGAAGCTGATGATGAGCTTGTGCCACTGCCAGATGAGATTCTCGATGACGACAATGATGTTTATCTTGAGTCAAAAAACTGAATTTAGGTGATTTTTGAGCGTTTACGTATTTCTGCTGAAATGTTATTGAAAAAGTGGAATTTCGGGATAAAATTTGGACACACAAAATGTGTTCCTTTTTTCTAAAAGTGTTTCAAATTTCACGGCTTCACGTGCAACCAGTCGGCCGCACGAGCCATTTACTTTTGTTATGTTTTTTTGGGACACCCTGTACATTGAATAGACATATACATAATACGCGAGTATGACACAATATATGCCTTAGTGCACAATGTCATTCAAGCTCTGCCGAATCGCTGTAATTTACAGTTAAGTTAACACTAACAAATTTCAAGTGAACGAAATCATGACATTGATGTCTCATAGTATAATTTTATGCAACATTCAAAGCAATAGTGCCTTTGTTTTTAACAAGCTGCGTTAATTAACGCCCGGGGACATGGTCAGGTGCAGGCTTATGCATCTTGACAATATAGCTGTTTGGCTTTTGAGCATACAAACGTTTTACAGGTATAACGCTTATTGTACCCTTCGGGTTGAATTGTAATTTGTCTGTCTGTCTACGTTGTAATAGCGACGTGGAAAATTTTATTCCCCGTCAAAGCGGACAAATTAAAAATTTAATCAATTTTTTTAATTGATTTTTAATTTTAATTTTAATTTTAACTTAATTGACAATAGACAACGGATAGTGTCTATCCGCTGCATTGTTTGGCTTTGGTTGTTTAGCATGTTTAGTTTGGCTATTCGTTAGCATGCATCTAATTAGTCTTTCACTTCATTCATTACAATTATTAGTTCTTCAGCGGGGTTAAAGAACGTCCACCAGGCACACTCTCAATGATCTTTAACCTGACCCTCAGTTTCTGACGTCATCCGAGCATACAGTTGATGGAGACGTGCATTGTCGCAAGTTTGTGAAGCCTCTCTGACAAACAGCAAAAATGCATGTACACACTTGTTAGCAAGTTCGGCTTTTGTATTTCAGAGAATAAAAAGACGTTAGCAAAGACTGACATAATTACATTGTCGATCAAAAACAATATGCCCACCACTGGCAACCGAACGATGACTGTGATTCGTGCAACCATTATTGTCGTGCTGGCACATTGTTTACCGCTGCTCTCGCTTGCACTGCTCTGCCACGACAACACCGGTGGATTTGACCAGCCGGTATTATTTATTGTTTAGTTCTGCGACTCAATGCGGATTTTCAATTTTGTAGACGCCCAAAGGAAACGTTCAAGTTCCAATCTTTATGTGGCAATTGAAAATAGCCTAAATGACCCGGTCCCATATTCAGGGGAGTCGGATCACCATACCAATTTTGAATTCTCGCGCCATGTATGAAACTGCGTACCTGTCTGTGCGCGCATTGAATCTCGGGATCAAAATGAAAGATAAATATATCTAGATACATAGAATAATGTTGATCTTCGTTTCAGTGTGGAAACTGTAAAGACACCCTTTCTCCAACCTTCCAGGAGACCTCTACAAAACGACCAAAGTTGAACAATTGCACCTATTGTGATTACTGCGTGCTTAGCGTCGATCCGACCACACCAAACCAAGATTCCGCTGTTTTTGGCACCGGACCCAGTTTGTTTGATTTGACTACAGTCGAACTCTAAATTATAGGCAATCAGCTGATTTGTTGGTTCAATCATGACAGTCTCCTTGCACAGAAAGCATGCATCACGTGATCACCAATCAATCAGCGGAACGTCTATAATTTAAGTTCCACTGTACGTTTGCTTAATCGCACTTTTTTCGACGCATAAGTGAGCCTCGAAAGCGAACCTTTTTGTAATTGTGACTACTATTGAACAATTGTGCACGAAAACTATAAGAAATATCTGATAGGTAGGTACGTACGCTTAATACAAAAAGCACAATATCTTGTCAAAATCAAGCTTTACAACAAACAATTCATACAAATTCACAATTTCAACTACTTTATTTCAGTAATCGAAGAAACACAATACTTTGAGCCGCTATTTGCTCAAAATGATGACTTGTTCCGGGTGTTGACTGTTTGCGTGCTAGAGGTGCGTCACTTTTTTCCAGTTCAATTTTGTTCAATAAACCATCAGCAAATTAGTGTAGTAAATAACGCGATGAAATGACTTCATTCATTATTAACACATTCATCGCTCAAGTTTTACGTTACGTTTAATCCATTTATACGTACCATCTTCTCCAATAGGCATATGCGATGCCCGGCAAGGAGAAGCAGTACGTTTTTCGATGTGTCTGCAAGGAGAACGGCTGCAATGGCGCGAACGGTTTGACGGATTTCTTGAGTCGCACTAAACTGCGCGACCAGCTGCGACATCTCTTCTATTCGGTCGACGACTTGAAGCACAACTGAACGCTGCTGATGTTTTTTCTTTGATTCGCTGAACCAACGTTTTGAAAGCGATATTGTTTCTGGCGGTGTGTAGCTGTCGTTGAGAAAATTACGGATTACCTGATCTTACATCAAACGGTCTGAACTGCATATGTTGTTCGGTTTTGTGACTCGCGCGTATGCTGAATCACCCAGTCTCATCATCAGCTCACAGATATATGTATTTCGTTAACTCAATTGTCTATAAAAAGCAGTTTTCGTTGTGCTTCTGGTTGTCAGTGTTCTTTGACAAAAAAACGCAATTTGGCGAAATTATCGTCAGTTTTGGAATATAAAACAGCGCTGGAGGTCCATTTTCTTTGGGTTAGTTTTCTTGTGTGAGCAACTCTAGGTACTGAATCGTGACGAGTTCGGCCGAATCGGCCGTGGGAATTGGCGAAATCGGTCCAAAAACAAAAAAATGAGAAACTGGTGCAGTCCGGAGTAATTCAATGCGCTGATCACGGATTTGGGCTATTTTCTTATGTTACAACTCTATCTCATACTGTTTGGTTTCCACAGAAAGCATGCACACCACAATCCCAACCAATCAGCTGATTTCCTATATTTTAGAGTTCGACTGTAGCAGAACAAATGTTAGACATACGCGACACAAAATGAACGTCAAGGATTTTACACCACAAAGCTGAATTGTGATTAGGCAAAAGGACATTTACTCCTGTGCAAGCAATGTAAAATAAATTCATTTGAAACCATCAGATAGCTACTGTAGATTATTGCATGTGCAGCTCAGACGAAATCTAAAAATAAATATATCGGTGGTTGGAAAATATTGCACGTACAGGGTGTCCCAAAAAAACATAACAAAAGTAAATGGCTCGTGCGGGCGACTGGTTGCACGTGAAGCCGTGAAATTTGAAACACTTTTAGAAATAAGGAACACATTTTGTGTGTTCAAATTTTATCCCGAAATTCCACTTTTTCAATAATATTTCAGCAGAAATGCGTAAAAACTCAAAAATCACCTAACTTCAGCATTTTGACTCAGGATAATCATCGTTGTCGTCATCAAGATTCACATATGGCAGTGGCGCAAGTTCATCTTCAGCTTCGTCTTCATTTCATTGATATCATCAGCTGTATCCTCTCGACCCTTTAGTATCACTTTTTTCAGCTGCTCAATGTCGTTTTCATTGTTCTCAATGATTACCGACATTCGGTGTTCGAAATTGATGAGCACTTTCTGGTGCAGCGCCCGATCATCGTTGCTTTTTGCACACCACTGCGAATTTTGGTTTTCAAATTGTCGAAAATGTTGGGCGCCGAACGGTACACAATTTCCTTCAGGTGCCCCAACCCATAAGTCAAGAGGAAAATTAAAACAAGTGCGCGAGTGGCTGTCGGCGTCGTTCGGTGACCGCTGGATCGGCCGCATGGGCAGAATTGAATGGCCCGAGAGGAGTCCGGATATGAAGCCTTTGACTTCTACGTTTGGGGGCATCTGACGGATAATGCGGGACATTTTCGGCGCCCACCACTGCATCGGTGCGCAAAAAAATTATCGATGATCGGGCGCTGCACCAGAAAGTGATCAAACTTCAAACATTGCATGTCGGCGTTCATTCAAAAAAATGGAAAACACATTGAGCAGCCTAGAAAAATAAAACTGAACGACTGTGAGCATGAGCATGATGACATCAGTGAAGTTGAAGCTGACGATGAGCTTGTGCCACTGCCAGATGAGATTCTCGATGACGACAATGATGTTTATCTTGAGTAAAAAAACTGAATTTAGGTGATTTTTGAGTTTTGACGTTTTTCTGCTGAAATATTATTGAAAAAATAAAATTTCGGGATAAAATTTGGACACACAAAATGTGTTCCTTATTTCTAAAAGTGTTTCAAATTTCACGGCTTCACGTGCAACCAGTCGGCCGCACGAGCCGTTTACTTTTGTTATGTTTTTTTGGGACACCCTGTAAATAAATACATACAGTAAAAGTAATAATAAATTCAAATTACACTGGTTGACTAAAAAACATTGACGAGCATATCTGCAATTACGGGGGTGCCGGTTTAAACTTTTGAAAATTACTTCAGTCAGTCAGCATTTCATTTTCACAAGTCGCCGCCGTCTTATTCCTCTAACATCTGAATTGCATTCGTCGTTGGCGCACCATTGCATTTGCTGCTCCTGTTCAGCTTTTCGCGTTTGTCGATGTGTTTCCGGCCGCTGATGAACGGACCAAAAACAGACATGCTTGTTGCAGTAAGTGAAAGTTTTTTTTCTGGACAGCGTTCTTGTTTATGGTGCGCTTATATTTTTATTTCGTTGGCGCGTTAGAAAATGCGCCAATACTCTGCTGGCGACTGGCGAGATTTTTGCGTTTAGACACCACTAGCAAAAAATGGCGACGGACGTGACACCCTGGACCGGTGCCAACTTTTGTTAGAGGATTTGTGTAACGTTGGACCATATCCGACATCGTTTGTGCCATGTTCAGAACAGTGGATTACCAACACACCACTTTGTGAAAAGAGAAGGGGATACCCACGCAGTTTGAGTGTCATGTGGCCTCCCATTGCTGTGGCACGCACTCACCCCGCCCCCACCCCCCCCCCCACGGCCCCATTCTCTCATCTTCGGCTTCAGTACTCGCCAGTCCGGCCTGCCCATGCGACCACCCCGATTACGCAATTCTTTTTTCCTTGGCTTATTTTGTTATTTAGGTGGTGTTTGTCGCTCTGGTCGTTGCGTCCAAAGCCGATGACGGTTTGCTGTTTCCTTTTTTTAACCATATAATTGCAAGAACAACCAACGTTTGCTGATTGGTGTCTCATTCTGACATGTTGACAAAAAAATGCTAAAGTATAAATTATTTACGTAGTTGATTACCGCAAAGTCTTGCATATAAGGTCTCCTTGTATGAATATGAAAATCAAAAGTTTCTGAAAAAAGTGGAACTTTGTGTGACAACCTTATAAGTGAAAGGAGATCTTATAAAGCGAAGATTGGGAATTCCGGGCCTTACAAACGGGGTGGGATCTCGACCAAGTCAAAATTTTGTTTTTTTTTGTTTCCCGCCGTGTGACATTCCGCCCACTTTTGTGTGGGGGTTTTATAAGCGTAGGGCATCAGAAGCGGCCCGATCAAAAGCGGGTCGTTCAAAAGCGGTTCAAATAGCAGGTCGTTCATAAGCGGGCCATCTATAGCGGGTCACCTACCGTCATAAGCGGGTCGTCAATAGCGAGTCGCCCACAATCAAAAGCGGGCCGATCATAAGCGGGTCAATAATTGATCACCAGCGGGTCGGCCCAAATTATCATCAGCGGGCCATTTTTGTTTTGAACCTGTGCTGAGACACTGAATTAGACTATTAGACATTATTGTCATTCGTTTTGACAAATTGTTTCGTAACATGAAGTCTCTTCATCGGGATGAGTGAACGAACACTTTGTGTGTTCTGTGTTCCGTGATTGAGCTGTGACGGCAGCACTGGCTGGTTGGCGCGTGTGTGTTTTTTCTTGACATGTAGAAAAGTCTCAAAACTTTCTACTCTGCATCATGATCATCAGCATCGGAGTGCCGTGCTATTTACGAGGGTGAAGAAATGCAGGCTTGCGTCGACGGGGTGTACGCGCTGTATGCGAACACGATGGCGAACACGTTAGTGGCGGGAAAAACGAATTAGGATAAAGTGCTGCTTCACTTGTACTGTCGACTACAGTCTAATTCTGTAACATATTCAGCTAGCTGATTGGTTGGCGATCACGTGATGCGTGCATTGTTTGCAGATATTGCTGAGAAAGTAAACGACGTAAAATGGATTTAAGAAATTGGTAGAAAGAAACAGTTTCCGTCGACCATTGAATGCAGGCGTTTGGCTGCAGAATTCGCTGCATTCAAAGGACCAAGCAAAGTCAGGCCCAGAAGCTTACGTTTTCTGGTGAGCTTGACCAATTATCACAACCCTGCTCGTCGTTGTCGAGCTTAGGTTTAAAAGGATTGTTTGACTGCAAGACCGGCCAAACAAGCATTTATCTACAATAATTACATGTACTTCGGTATAGCAGCTTAGCGAATTTTATCTACCGCTGGCAGCTCAACACTGTTGTTAGCTATATGTTGTTATGTTTTTATGTGTGCGTGAACGTTTGTTTGTGACGTTGCGACAGTGTTATAGTCGAGTAGACAGTCTTCAAGACAACGGCTTCACGTTTCAACGGTTTTACCGTTTTTACGTTCTCTTTGCAGGAACTGCAGCAAGCCAGTCGACTTGATTGATGATTCCAACGTCACTTGTCTAATGGAGCGAATCGATGCATGGACAGAGGAGAACTGCACATCGCAGCTGCGACCGTACATAAAACGGGACATTGTCTCGTTGTACACGAACCCGAAGTTCTACTGTACTGAAGTCTACGAGAAGATCTACGCGCAGGATACATGTTTGGATGAGGCGTCAAACAGAAAATGTCAAAACGTTCACAGAGCGTTTGTTTGGCGTTCACTTTTTTTGTCGTCGCATCATCGTTCTCAAACGCAAACGAACGCGCGGGCGTGTTTCCCTTACAGTATGGCCGAGTAAATAAGGCAGTCCTTGTCTTCTCAATCAGGGCAAGATTAGTCCCAGACTAAGAGTTGCCTTTCTCAAGAATGCCAAGACTAGATTTGCCAGTCGTGTGTGCAAATGGACAAAGAACGAACAGAATAGCACGAATAACAAATTATTTTAAGAGCACGTCAAATTTGACAAACAATTGGATTTCTGAATGTCTTTTTCGTTCATTCAAATTTCGCGTGCTCCTTTGAACCCTGAAAAAGCTGCCACGTTTAATCGGCCATGCGTATGGGACTTTACACCGGCCAGTGTGTTGTGCGTTGTGCCGTGCGCACTGTTGTCATTCGGAGACATGAACGTCGGGCAAACCATCCGGCTGTGTTGTTTCATTTCAGGATAGGAGGGCGTCGAATACCAGACAATTGCGGATATGACTACGACGCGTGTAAAAAAGCGATGGAAACTGCGGCAGACGAATGCAAATCGACCTTGAACGAGAACTTCGCACAATTTCTGTTTTTTGGGCTAGAGCTCGTGGTAACCGTCTATACCACTTCATCTTCTACAAACGTTTGATCGCAACAAAAGGAAATCGCAGCCCACCTGTTCACCCTTTTTGCTTGCAACATTCGGTCCTGATGAAGTTCAGGTGCTAACTGTTTGTGCGTAACAACACAATGATTTTAAGCGAGAACTCAAATATTTTGTCTTTGATGACGGTTTAGTACCTTTAAACATAATTTATAGTTTTCTCCCTGTCTCCCACCTGATCCAAAAACTCAAAGGTGCCAGACTCCGGTGGTTTGGCGTCGAAATTAATGTCCCTTATCGTCACGAAATCCAATATACAATGTACCTTCGGTACTAGAGAGACACGCCTGGAGGCGCCACAGCCTGGAGCTCACGCTCAGTTTGAATTGCTTTCATCCACCACGTCTCCGAAAATCAGTGAATCCCAATGAAAAGCAGTGAAAGAAAGTGAAGTCGATAAACTATAGTTTCGGTTTGGAGGCAGCACTGGCGGCGAAAGCATGCCATCCTCTGAAAGAGCATCGAACGCTGTTGTTTTTTTGGTTGTCTGTTTTTCTGTTTGGATTTCAACAAAACTAAGAGCTTATCGCTGAGCCATGGAGGCGGGGCCAAGAAATGGAAAACCCCAACAACTTCTTCCACTGTTAACTCGGTCGCAGCCCGCTGGTTGCGTCTGCAGTCGTTTCCGTGACCATGCAAGTGAAATGAAAATTTTGAGAAAAAAAGTGACAAATGCAAGCAAGTACAAAAGGTGTACATGTAACGCCCTGGAAGTTTTTTTAATTCAATGCAGGATATTTACAAAATTTTATGATTATACGTACATTGTATTTCCATTATACCATTTGAAAAATAACGTGGTCGCTCAAGCAGTTCAACCGAAGCTTCTTTTGTAGATACCAGCTACGATGAGAGCACTGTTTTCTATGCGCGTGTCGATGCCATCGTGTATGTTCCACGATTTCTCAGACAAACAAAAAGCCTGCTGGACAGATCATCTGAAGCCACCAGTTGAGACGTGTTTTGGCGAAACACTGTAAGTGAGGCACCAGCGCTCTCGCAGACGTGCTGTAGATGCAGATGCAGATTCAGATGCACTTGTTGAAACAGATGCACAAACACGTGCAAATGAATTTTTTTGCTTGAGTGAATGTTTTCTTTGCTCAAACATATACAGTGCATGTATTATAAATTTTTTAGATTCTGCGACTGAATGCGTGTGCACACGTACAAAAGAAACTAATTTCAATGTTTATGTGACAATTAAAAATCGCCCAAGTGACTCGGCTGTTTAGGGGACTCGGTTCACTTTGCCAATTTTGAATTCCCGCGTCAAGCATGAAACTGTCTACCTGTCTATGCGCGCATCGAGTCTCGGGACCAAAATGAAAGATCATATATTATCCTTTGGTTTTGAAAATTATTTACCTACACCTGTACAGTACGGAATGGCCGAGTAAACATGGCAGCTTTTTTCAGGGTGCAAGGAGCGCGCGAAATTTGAATGAAAGATGAAAGACGTTCAGAAGCCAAGTTGTGTGCTAAATTAGACGCGTTTTTTCAGACTAATGGATTCTTCGTGCTATTCTGTTCATTCTTTCTCCTTTGCACACATCATTAGGAATTATGTTGGCATTTTTGAAGAAGACCACTCCTAGTCTGCGACTGATCCCACCTTGATGGACTGCCTTATTTATTCGGTCATACTGTACGTCTGCCTCGATACATGCGCACGCGTTTTTGCATCTGTATCAATAAGTGCGCATACACGAGCATCTGCACGCATTTACAAGTCGAGCATCTGCAGTGTTTTTCTGTGCGCGTGTATTATGGTTTCCTTCCACGTCGCAGCAGCTCTATAAATTTTGGCGTTTTCGGTCATCAGGCCATGCGCCGAAGGGCAAAATAAAACGGCGTTCGTGCAGCCGGACGTGCGCACGTGCGTGACAAACAAGATGTATGGCGACAATGGCACCGCAAAAGAAAATTGCACCGGTTTTTATCGGGACAATGTGGAACGCATTTTGGACGTGCTCAGCATACCATCGTTCGTTGGTTTTTGCAAAAAATAAAAAAAAACACGTTGTGCAAACCCATCAAACATGTACTAATTAGCTGTAGGCAGGGCGTTTCCTCCCACCCCCAAAATTTTTTGTTGCGATTTCAGGGGCTGAAACCGTAACAGAAGGGGGGTTTTCGGGTACGCTGAGCTCAAAAATCTTATTTACAAGTTTGCCCGACGCTTCTACTGTGCCCTAAACGCGTATGCCATGGGGATGAGGAGGGAAAATTCCTTGATAATCAATTTTAAATGAAAAAACGCACCACAAGGAACCTGAAATCCTGTTACAAATACAAATCGAGGTCGCTGAGTCCGAATATGACGTTTATTTTGCCATACGACATACTCCGCGCCCTAAAAACGGCCTCTATAGGAACGGAAAGGGAAAAAATTGAAAAAATCGGAAACTAGCCAAAAAATTTTGAAAACTAAGCCATAAACACAAATCGAGGTCGCTGAATCCGACTATGACGTTTATTTTGCAATACGAATTACTCCGCACCTTAATAACAAATTCTATAGGGACGAAAAGGAAAAAAATTAAAAAAAAATCGGAAACTAGTCAAAAACATCTGAAAACAAAGCCATAAACACAAATCGTGGCCGCTGAGTCCGAATATGACGTTTATTTTGCCATACCAATTACTCCGCACCCTAAAAACAGTTTCTGTAGGGACGAAACGGGACAAAAAATTAAAAAATCGGAAACTAGTCAATTTTTTTTGAAAACTAAGCTATAAACACAAATCGAGGTCGCTGAGTCTGAATATGACGTTTATTTTGCATAAAAATTACTCCGCACCCTAAAAACCTTTTCTATAGGGACGAAAAGGAAAAAAATTAAAAAATCGGAAACTAGTCAATTTTTTTGAAAACTAAGCTATAAACACAAATCGAAGTTGCTGAGTCTGAATATGACGTTTATTTTGCCATAAAAATTACTCCGCACTTTAAAAATGGCCTCTATAAAGACGAAAAAAATTAAAAAATCGGAAACTAGTCAAAAAAATTTGAAAACTAAATCATAAACACAAATCGAGGTCGCTGAGTCCGAATATTTATTTTTATTTAGTCCGAACGTTTATTTTGCTATACGAATTACTCCGCACCCCAAAAATTTTTTTCGTCCCTACAGAGGCCGTTTTTAGGGAGCGGAGTAATTTGTATGGCAAAATAAACGTCATATTCGGACTCAGTTGCCTCGATTTGTATTTATGGCCCAGTTTTCAAATTTTTTGATTAGTTTCCGATTTATTTAATTTTTTCCCTTTTCGTCCCTATAGAGGCCGTTTTAGGATGCGGAGTAATTCGTATGGCAAAATAAACGTCGTATTCGGACTCAGCGACCTCTATTTGTGTTTCTGACTTAGTTTTCAGATTTTTTTTGACTAGTTTCCGATTTTTTCAATTTTTTTCCTTTCCGTCCCTATAGAGGCTGTTTTTAGGGCGCGGAGTAAATCGTATGGCAAAATAAACGTCATATTCGGACTCAGCAATCTCGATTTGTGTTTATGGCTTAGTTTTCAGATTTTTTTTGGCTAGTTTCCGATTTTTTCAATTTTTCCCCTTTCCGTCCCTATAGAGGCCGTTTTTAGGGCGCGGAGTAATTCGAATGGCAAAATAAACGTCATATTCGGACTCAGCGACCTCGATTTGTGTTTATGGCTTAGTTTTCAGTTTTTTTTGGCTAGTTTCCGATTTTTTCATTTTTTCCCTTTCCGTCCCTATAGAGGCCGTTTTTAGGGCGCGGAGTAATTCGTATGGCAAAATAAACGTCATATTCGGACTCAGCGACTTCGATTTGTGTTTATGGCTTAGTTTTCAGATTTTTTTTGGCTAGTTTCCAATTTTTTCAATTTTTTTCCATTTCCGTCCCTATAAAAGCCGTTTTTAGGGCGCGGAGTAATTCGTATGGCAAAATAAACGTCATATTCGGACTCACCGACCTCGATTTGTGTTTATGGCTTAGTTTTCAGTTTTTTTGGCTAGTTTCCGATTTTTTCAATTTTTTCTCTTTCCGCCCCTATAAAAGCCGTTTTTAGGGCGCGGAGTAATTCGTATGGCAAAATAAACGTCATATTCGGACTCTGCAACTTCGATTTGTGTTTATGGCTTAGTTTTCAGATTTTTTTGGCTAGTTTCCGATTTTTTCAATTTTTTCCCTTTCCGTCCCTATAGAGGTAAAAATACCGGTTTTTACCGGTAAAAAACGCGTATCTATACGCGTTTTTTTCAGATACGCGTTTTTTCCCAGGTCAAAATTTGGGTGACACGTCAACTCCGGCCCACGCATTTCCGGCCCACGCATTAGCGTCCCGACATCTCCGGCCCACCCATTACCGTCCCACCCGTTACCGGCCCGACATTTCCGGCCCACTAATTTCCGGCCCACTCATTTCCGGCCCGCCCATTACCGGCCCACCCCAATAATCAGTTCTTCCTTTGCTGTTTTTTGCCACGGACAACGAAAATGAACTGAAACCGCACTCTAAACAGTACTGCCTGCTCACCGACATGCTTTCAACAAAAATACTTAAATTTTTTATTCCAGTTTTTGTTTTCGTTTCGCTCCGATTCGTTCATGACATTGGAAAAAAAGTTTCAGTTTGAATTTCGTCGATGAATCAGCTGATGTGTTTTTATTTATTGCTTTGTTCCGTATGCTTGTATGCCAGTATTTGCTCATCGATCTTTCGCCTGAAAATAAAAATTGTCAAAAAATCTGTCAATAACAAAGTTCACACAAAATTCTGAGCCAAAAATTATGCAAGTTACATTTTTTGGGAAGTGCCTTCTTCAACCCATTTTCAGAAGAAAGCAGTTTTGATGAATAAAATTTGCTTTTTTTAATTGATTAAAAAGATTAATTGAAAAATCCGATTAAAAAAGAAATAAAAAATGCGAACCCCAATTCAAAGTGTTACCGCCTGCAAAACTGAGTGAATTTCTGAATGAAATATAGCGGTGGGTGGCTGTTGGCTGTTGAAGTCACTGAAAGCGAATTATTGGGCTGGGCCGGTAATGGGTGGGCCGGAAATGAGTGGGCCGGAAATGGATGGGACGCACATGAACGGGGCCGGTAATGGGTGGGCCGGAAATGGATGGGCCGGAAATGAGTGGGCCGGTAATGGTGGGCCGGAAACGCGTGGGCTGGAAATAACGGGACGCAAATGAACGCACGCCGTAGCGCGCGCTGAAGCGCAGGCGTCAGGTTCCAGCATGAATGAAGGAGTGAAGCAGCGTCAGCCGCTGTATCATTTTAAAAACGTTGTTGTCCATTCATGCAAGCGCGCGTCGAAGCGACTGAAGTGAAGCGGCTGACGCCCGCATTTGACGGCCCGACGTCAAACGCGGCCTTCACCGCGCGTCACCTGATCACTATGATGAAGCTGCGCCTAGCACTTCATTTATGGAACTTGAATTGCTGACGTCACGCGGCGTCATTTCGCCACACGTTCATGAAGCAAAAACATCCATTCCATTCCATTCCATTCCACTCCATTCCATTTTATTTCGCGAAAAAGCAGGAAACTCCGATAAAAAAGAACAGCATGAAATTCGGAGACCCAATTCCAAGCATAAAACATAGCAGCTTCACGTGTTAAAGTGGCGCCTGCGCTTCAGCGCGCGCGTCCATGAACGTGCGCGTGCCCTAAAAGGTGAAGCGCACTGAAACTGCGCGGGTTTTTTGCTTTATGGGTGTGTAACGAAAGTGACGCCTGCGCTTCAACCTCCATAAATGGCGCTTTTCGGCGCTGGCAATTGTCGCGCGTTGAGAACCTGAATTGTTAGGTATTTATGAAACTGAAGTGTGGTTTTGAATTCTGCAGTTGGTTTTTTTTGCCAGATGCTATGATGACAGCAATACCGAGTGTACACAAGAAAAAATGTGGCAGACACCAAATACCGACTGCAGTAGCGAAGGTTTCTACAAGTTGGTCCAAATATTCAAATCGTTTGAACGAAGTTACGAATACATATGTTGCAATTTAGGCTAAATGAACCAGGTTACATGTACATTGCACACTAAAAACAAATATATCAGGTAGAAAAATCGACAGGTTTGTTGAGCTGCTTTGCATGGTGCTGTATCTCAGCTGAATATGTTCAGAACTGTTGAGCTGCTACAAAGATGGCTATGTTGAATTTCTATTGATCTTTTTGTTAGTTTTTCTGGCCAAACCACGAGACGTCTCTGTCCGGCTCTGACCAAAACGCCGAGCCCTCCCTTTCTTCAACATGCGTATTTTTCAGTCAAAACTTTGAGATCAAAAGCTACACTTCAGAAACAATTTCGTGTCAAGTATGCTGACACCGAAGTGAATAAAAAAGAAAAATTTCGTACAGATTTGGCGCGAGGTATATGACGGTATGCCTAAATTCTCTCAAAGTGAACTTCACCATGCGTTGTGGCGAGCAGTTGGCCACCGCACTCCAAGAATGTCTCTCGTCCATTGATCACGACGGCGAAATATACAAAAGCATTCTGAAAGTCGCGAGATCTGAAGAGGAAGGTCAGTAATATTGTAAAGTACAGTATGTTTGTTTAAACCTGTCGTTTCTTTCTTTCGCAGAATAAATAGCATACAGTACAGTGAGAATAGCGAATGTCTCGTGTTTGGCTAAATGAAACAGCCCATTTAAGGCTAAATACGGTTTTTATAACTCTGGTTTTATTCTTTTTTCTTCTCTGCAAGCTGTGTTCTGAAAAAAAGTGACAGGTTCTAACGAACATACTGTACAATGCGAGTCAAGGACAGCCCTGTGCCATTTTGCATTTTCGCACAAAAGCTCACTACTTTTAGCAAACAGTTCTAATTGAAGCCAGAACATTTATGATATATCGGTAATTATTTGAAAAGCGAACTGAACCGTTCTTTTAAGATAGGTAGAAGTTCATTTACACATCATCCTGAACGTGCACAGAACGTCTGTCAACCAAAGCAGCATTGTGTTAAATCTTTTATTTTAGCCTCGAGACTCAATGCGTGCATGGATAGGTAAACAGTTTCATGCATGACGCGGGAATTCCAAATTGGCAAAGTGACCCGAGTTCTCTAAATAGGGCCGAGTAACTTAGGCGACTTTGAATTGCCATATAAAGATTGAAACCAGTTTTCTTTCTGCGTTTACACACGCAAGAACTTTATAAAAATTTAATGGTAGGTTCTATGGGTATCCTGATTAAATGGAGACCCGAGAACAACGACCCGTAGAGGACGACCGCGCCCGATGGCTCAGCAGATAATTGAGCTGGCTCACACTGTAGGATGAATTTCGATGAACGCAGTTTTTTTTTGGTGTTTCAAACCTATTTGGTTATTGGTTAGGAAGATTGTCAGTTATTTTTCTGCTTTACAAACTTTTTCTGCCTTTCTGCGGTTTTTATGCTCTGTGACGTCACATCTTTTACGGTTGGTTTTTTTCTGACAACAAAATGTCAATTTTTTCAACTGTTTGCATTAAGTTTTCTGAGAAATCCAATGGAACACTATTGTGATTGCGATAACATATCCTTCCCACACTTCGTATGTTTTTTTTTAAATTAAAACACCTTGCACATAAGAGCGGTATGAAATGCCATATGAGGCGCACAGTTCACTCCTGCATCAAAAGGCAAAAGATCTTTTGATCGTTACTCACCGCAACTCGCCAAACCCACGCAAATGATGGTCCATATTTACCGTCATCATTTCACGACTAAACTGCCCATCAAATCAATTCTATTTGTCAAACAAAATTTGGAATGGGTTGGTCAGCAGCAAACCTTTGAAAATCTTAAAAAAACAAAAAAATTAGCGAACAATAAAACTTAAAAAAAATTTGAACGCGGATAAAATGCAAAACCTCTAGCGGAAATCTGCGCGTTTTCAGTTTCCAAAACCTTGCAACTCACCAAACCACGAAGAGCCAAACATTTGATACACTATTGGAAATGCAAAGCGACATTTCGCACAAAAAAATGGCCCGAACGTTCTATCCAACAATACAATTACTCCACAAAATAATAATAATAAAAATAAAATCAGCCTATACAAAGTGATCCAAAAGTAGTGGTGCCACTTTGAATCGCTCTAAAGGCGCGTTTAGCAATTAGTTTTTCTTACGTACGCACGGAACGCACGTCGTTCTAAATACGGGCGCAAAACAGTCGTTTCGTTTAAGTCACACGACAAAACTGAAAACTGCGCACCGCATTTAGAACGACTGAAGTGTCGTGCGCACACACGGAGAACTAATTCGCGTGGGAAAAAGTCGTGTATGATGTCCGCACGTGCGGACGGACAAGCTTGCGCACGCGAACTAGAATTTCGTGCGCACATCCGTCGGACGACTTTTTGCTGCCTGCAGCAAAAAGTCGTCCGACAGTCGTGCGCACGAAATTCTAATTCACGTGCGCATTTGTCTCGCATTTGTTTTTTTGCGTACGGAATGACAGTCGTTCTAAATCCCGTGCGCAAAACAGTAGTGTCGGACAGACGTAAGTCGTACGCATGAAAATCTAATTCGTGTGGGCACAAGTTTTCGTGCGTGCGCACGGACAGCGGACTAAATGCTGCGCGCAAAACAGTCGTTACGTGCAAACGAAATTCGCGTAGCCATTTTTTAAGTTCGGTCTCCGTGCGTACGCACGAAAAACTAATTGATAAACGCGCTTTTAGTCTTTAGTCTCTGAAACTTTAGTCGCTTACTTAGAAAGCTCAAACTTAGACCTCCACCAATGTTTAGCCCAAACGAGAAAATATGGCCTCTGTGCGGAAGCAAAGTTCGAAAAAAACGAATTTTTGCATGAAAACAGCATTTTTCTGTCTCACATCGGATTTATTCATCGATAACGTCAAGAAGGCAATACAACTATTGCTGCTTTCAATTTCCTTTCACACAACCGCGAAGATTTTCATTTTCACTCCTTTGCCTTATGCTAAGCGCGCGAAATAAGTGCGAATGTGCGCGAAACATCATGTGTTCGATGCGCTTGTACGTACGTGAGAGTTTAGTTTAGTTGCAGTGAAGTGTGTGTTTGTGAACACACAAAAACACTGAAAAAAAGTTGGGTGAGAGTTAGTTAAAAAAACCTTATAAGCTTAATATCCTACTAATACCTGGCAGGTTTCGGCGCTTTAATTCAAGACCTGACTTGATGCAATCCCGGGGCGCCATAAACGCTTAAGCGTTCATCCTTCGTGCAGATGCACCACCGGTCTTCAGTTGAAACCGGGATTGCCAGCTTAAAATTTGTTAGCCTATCAGTAAAAAACGTTTGTTGGTGGATAAATTAAAGATCGAATTTTTTGTGGCTGCAGTCTTGTTCCAATCTGAAAAAACCGAATTGAACCTGTTCGGCATCGGCATCGACTCGCGCTCTTTTTCAATTGCTACGTTCGTTCTCAATGTCGCCGTTGTTGTTTTGCACCGTTCTGTCGTCGTCAATAGTGTTGACATTATTGCGCGTTGTCGTGTTATCGTCCGGCGGTGTCGACTGCTCGTGCTCTTGCATCTGAATGTCCCGTGGTTGAAGTGGTACCGCTGTCGTTGCTGTTTCGCTCATGTCGAGTTCAGCAGATTGAGTGGTTTGTTTATTAAATAATTAACCTGTAAACCATGGGCAACTTGTTCAGTTAACAAATCCAAATTTTCATCTTTTGAAGCAGATGACGAAGAGGTAAGCAAAAGTTGATACTGCATGCAAATGCACGCAATTGCGTATGCTGAAACATCATGTACCGTAGGTTCATAAAAAGTCATGGCGGTTTTTGCAGTGCATGCATGGTGCAAGACCTGTTTTTTGTTATAAATGACGAATTTGTGCAGAATGTTGCTGTATTTTGCGGTTGTTCTAAGTATGCTATCGTATATTGCCATTTGGTCATGGCCGCTACTCAAAAATTCTGTAAGATTTTCCAAATCGCGAATGGTACCTTCGATTTTGGAATTTATTCCAAATATACGAATACAATGGCCAATTATTACTCCGCGTGTCAAGTTTTTTGATATGCAGCTTTTATTGCGTGCTTATTCTATTCTTGCTACAACTATTCTTATCACTTTAAAATTAAAAGCATTGGTTTTGTTGTTTGAAGGCTAGTTCATTGCGCGTGAACGTTAGATCTAGATAATTAAGGTCACCCTCTCTGTTGGCAGAGACTTTATTAAGTGTAAGCTCTCTTGGGTAAATTTTTTCGATGATTGTATCAAAATTACCATTAATTACTAGAATATCATCGATGTATCTGAAAACTCGTGTTTTATTATTATGAACCCATGATTCCTCACAATCTTTCAGGAATTCGTATTCAAGATAGCTAAGTGTTAAATCGGCCAAAAGCGGTTAACTGTTGCCACACATGGGTACACCCTTAGTTTGTTTGAAAATTAGGCCCCCAAATTTTACGTAAGATTCCTTGGCCACTATGCGCAAAAGCTGTTTTATGTCTGATGTACGCAAACTAATGTATTTTACGTCCTTCGAGTAATTTGCATAGAAAGGAGCGGCCTTGGAATAATCTTTGTTAAAACAAAGAAAGTCCTTTCTTGAATTTTTGAACAGCATATCAATAAGTTTATCCATTGTTCTTATAATGATATCGTGGGGTAACATTGTAAACAGTGTGCTAAAGTCATATGCAGCAATATCGATTGGTATAATGCGATGACACGAACATTCATTGCAATTTGTTGACTGTTGTCAATTGACCATGTAAATCTTTTCCCAGATCGTGAACCAGCTAATTTACAATAGTTGTGGAAGTGTGATTTGAATTTCAACAGCACACGAAGGAGCAGTTTTGATAAGCTTTTAGTCGAATTGGTGGCTGCTGCTATAAATCGATATTTATACGGGGTTTTATGCAATTTGGGTGTGGCGTATATAATAGCTATTTTATCATCTTCCTGTGTCCATGTAAGTTCGTAGGATTCAGTTGATTTTTTATGCCTGTGGTAAAGCTCATTTTCAGTTTCTGATGTATGTTTATATGTGTCATTACCTTGAATTGTAATTCCATCTATCTATCTATCTATCTATCTATCTTCTATCTATCTATCTATCTTCTATCTTCTATCTATCTATCTATCTATCTATAATACTAACATAGTTACTGTGTAATGGTGTCCGTTCCGCTACGTTGATTGGCTATTAAAATTTACAAGTTTGAGCCAATTTTGCTATTTAAGTCATCATCAGCTGAATACTCATACTCCATTATCTAATGACAATGCAAAGTTTAAATCGTCATTCCACATGACTTTAGTCATCATGATGCCTTTTGCTCAAGAGCGACAACCAACAAGCGAGACAATCGTAAGAATTGCAAGGACTCCATTGTAGACGATGGAGGACTCCATTGTAGACGATGGAGTTTTTTTCACAAAAAACGAGTTTTTAAAACAATCGCTTGCAAGTTAATCGCTCTTTTCACAAGGTAGACTTTTTATAAAGCCGGTGTTTACAACGAGTATTTAGAAAAATGTTGCTTTTTCCTTCATTTGTTTTTTTTATCACAGAAAATGCGTCACTTAGGATAGAAAAGCTACATAACAAAACAAAAGCGACCATTTTACACAATGGGTACTCAGAAACGTGTTGCTTTTTGTTGCACTCGATCAAAAAGAACTGGCTTAGGTTAGGATAAGCGGGGAAAAGAAGTAAACATTCAAAACAAAAGCGGGTGCTTTGCTACGGGTATTCAGTAAAATGTTGCTGTTTTGTCATTTCCATTCTATCAAAAATCCTTGGCTAAGGTGAGGGTTAAAGGTAAGAGTAGTAAACATACCGCACAAAAGTGGCCGTTTTGCAGCGAATATTCAAAAAAGTTTTGCATTTTTCGTCATTTAAACTTTAAAAAACTTGGCTTAGGTGAGCTTTGCTACGGGTATTCAGTAGAATGTTGCTGTTTTGTCATTTCCATTCTATCAAAAATCCTTGGCTAACGTTAGGGTTAAAGGTAAGAGTAGTAAACATACCACACAAAACTGGCCGTTTTGCAGCGAATATTCAGAAAAGTTTGCATTTTTCGTCATTTAAACTTTAAAAGGTTTGGCTTAGGTTAGAGTAACCGGGAAAAGAAGCAACTTATCAAGACGAAAGTTGGCGTTTTGCAACAATTGTTCAGAAGTGTTGCCTTTTTGACATTTACACTCTAAAAGGCCTGGCTTAGGTTAGGGTAAGCGATCACTTCTATGGTAAATCAACAACAGTCGGTTAAAGCAGCTCAAAATCAAAATGCAATGCATTTTGAGTCCGCGTCGTAGGCAACGTCAAAACGGAAAACCAACTCAAAAATAATAGTTGTATTTATCAGCTAACCGTGCCGTAGGCACGGGTCAATTTGTTAGTTTTGTTCGATAGTTATTCCTAGTTCCTGAGCCATGATGTTAAAGTAGGCCTTCCTACAAATGAAAGCCTAGTTATTGCAGGCTTTATCAACCAATGTTATGATGTATCTTCTACGAAGCTTTTGCAGTTCCCGTCGATGTTTTTTGTTCTCCTGTGTTTGGCATTTTCCGTTCATCTTTTTTACCCCTTGTGCGATTTCGTTAGACGCATCTGTCAATATGGCGTTTTTATATGCATCAAAAGACGTAATCATCCGTTTGTGGTGGTTTGCCAACTTTTGGACATATTTTGTAACGCATTCAATTATGTCATTGGGAAGAGTATCAAACGTTACTGCTTCGTTTTATCTGAACTTTGTACCACTATCTAAGATTTGGCGTAAATTCTGACTGCGGCATATCTCAGAATCACAAGTTAAAATGTGTCCTAAAGGCTCATAGAGTCTTGTTCGTTTTGTGAAAATGAGTTGTCTGCCAATTGAAAATCGCGTATTTGTCGTGAAAACGTTTTACGCGAAGATTTTGTACGCGCAAAAGCCGAAAACCGTGGACTCGTTGAAAGAAATGATCGTGAACGCGTTTCAGTACGTGGACACTGAATTGTGCCAGAAAGTGATCTTGTCAGTGGCCAATAGGGCTGGATTTTGCATTGAAGCTGACGGCTCACATTTCGATCAGTATTTGCTTTATTTTTTGACAGTTTTTTGCTCCATTTGTGACGTTATCGACGAATAAATCCGATGTGAGATTGAAAAAATGCTGTTTTTATGCAAAAATTCGTTTTTCGCCGAACTTTGCTTCCGTACAGGGGCAATATTGTTTCGGTTAGGCTGAAAATTGGTGGAGGTCTAAGTTTGTGATTCATAAGTAAGCGACTAAAATTTCAGCTCAAACGGTCTAACCGTTGGCGAGTTAGAGCGATTCAAAGTTGCACCCACTACTTTTGGACCACTCTGTATTCTGAACAAAACGCATGGAAACCAATCAAGTTTTCCATTCTCTGCGCGGAATAGCAAACGAAAAACATGTTTCACATCCACTGGCACAACAGCGATCAACCGACAACAAAGACAATAAGTTTTGTATCAAGAGCGAGTGAACAAATGGGGGAGAAAGTTGATTCATCGAAACTGAAATGATATAGCAACAAATCTGATAAAAACAAAAAAAACTTACGCTCTCGACAATCGAGTGCAAACGCGTGTTTGTTCGTCCAGTCAATACTGCGCGATCACGTTCATGTCCTTGTGTTCATGCGTCAAATCGTCAGAAGCCGGAGCGGCGACCGGCTCCGGGTGCTCCAACGACGCGAACATGTCGTGCTGCCACACGTCGCCGCCGCTGCCGCCGCTGCGACTGCGGCCGCCGTAGCGATCTGCGCACGACAGTTTAATAATTTTAAATGAGAATTTTGAAAAAAACGAGATTTTTAGGGCTTTTTGAAGCCTAGGAGGAGACGATCCAAGAATCCCAGTTATCCAAGTGCAAGCTATCGTCATATAACCAAACGTATATGCAAGGGATGTTTCATACAACCAACCGCCGTGATCGCCACCGCCACCCCGGTAGCCGTACGGTCGTCGGAATGAGCCGCCACGGCCGAATCGGCCGCCTCGGGCGAACTCCGACCGTGAATCACGCTCGCGATCGCGATCATCGTGCTGAAAACATTCAACGTGAAAATGAAACGTTCTACAACGAATCGAATACAGTACGCTGATTGTCTGAATCAGCCGAGCTGACGGACCAATCAACACAGTGTTCAGAAAGATAACACGTTCTCTATTGCAGGCACACCCCGGCTGCATGCGACACACAGAGCGGTCGGGAGCGAATGGTTTGTTGAGCTTTTAGTGTTGTCCTCACAAAAAAAAACAAACAAAAGAGGGTTGACAAATGAGGAAAGCACACTATAACGAACTGGATTTCCAATCAAAACTGACGCGGCCACACGTGATCTCACCTCAAAATAGCCGTAGCCCCTCGGAATTTTCGTCGGGTCAGACAACACCAGCTGCGGGCGGTCTTTCTCCTCGCCCGGACGGTACACCACCGTCGTCTGCGAACCGGCCGCCCACGCCCCTCGGCCCATTGTACCGCGATAACCGTCTGACAATAACAAAACTTACATTTGCATTGTTTTTTTTTGTTAAGAATAGGATAGAAAAAGAAGACAAGTATGAGAAACACAAATGCCTGATTTGACTACTTAAAATTAGTACTTTCTGGACCTTGAAGGCTTTCATAACTACACAACTTTGCACAGCAACAAAAGCAGTGAACTTCGTCGAGAGTCGAGATGAGACGTTTTCATTCGTCAAAGAACAATTCGTAAAAAAAGTGACGCAAAATAATTGGCCGAAACAAAATTTAAAAAAACCCACCCCTGCCGCGCGCACGTCCGCCGCGGTACGAGAATCCGCCACCACCACCGCGGCCACCAAACGGACTGGAATTTATAGTGGTCGCATCAGGCTAGTATTTGGTGGGATGTGTTGGAGTTGTTGATGGTGGAATATGTGAAAGTGTGAATGGTTTGCCGGGCCACGCACTAAATGAAGAAAAAGAACATCAACTACAACGACTCGCTGTTTTGCGGACACGTCCATCCAGGATTCCAGTTGTATCGGACGAAATTTAGGGCACTGACCAAAAAAATATTGTTTGGTGCATGCTTGCCGACAACGAACGGTAACCTCGGTGGGTAAGGAGAGGTCGACCCGCGGAAAATATTGGCGGTAATTTTTTTCAGAATTATGCGCACTAGCCTTTACGGCACAGACGCAATCTGTTTTTGATTGGATAAACAGTAAAACTTGCAAAACAAATAATAAAACAAGAAAAACGCCCGATCTTAGACGTTCGCTGCAAAGATAAAAGAATCGTTTTCGTTCATCATTTTCAGTACACCAAACTCAGAAGATCGAAAACATTTTTTTAACAAGCAACAAACCGATATGAGCCTCTTTGAGGGGCAACCCAAGTGGGGCGGTCATCCATGTATTGCCTTGATTGCTGTTTTTCGCTGAAATAACAAATTATTTTTGTACATATTGACAAAATACAACAAAAATACCAAAGTCCAAAGCCGTGGTACTGTATGTCTCCATAGAGTACAGTATCTGCCATCGTTTGTCTCAAAACAATGTGATTTTCATGAACATATTGGGAAATTGAGCAAAAATCGAAACAAAAAGTTATGGTGAAAAAATTTTGCCTTCACGCCAAGAGACGTCTGCTGGCTGCAGTTTGCAGCTGTCATTACCGGACAAAAAAACGACAGGAGAAAGCGAGACCGCACTCCATAGACATACCATACATAACAACAAAAACCAGACACAAAAAAACCGAAAAGAAACGAAAAACGAAAGAACCACTGACGGAAAACTCGCAAAGCCGCCGATGCGACGGCCGGAGCTGAGCGTGTACGGCTGCGTCACGTCTCTCGGTTGCACCACTGTCGTTGTCTCCGATTCAACTAGTCCACGTTTGCGATCACCATCACCATCAACATCGCGATCAACAGTCTCCACTTTTTGGCGAGGTCGTGGCGACCTATAAATTTTTAGCGCACACGTTTATTCAATTTCAAACTCAAGCAGCCATCGTGTGAACTGCTAATAGACTGGGTTACTACGACAGAACTCCAGGAGAAACTGAAGCGTGAAGTTCAACCGGGCCAATCAAAAAGAGCAATTTTGTGATCCCCGCACTCCAGTTTTGCCAAAAAAAGCAGGTACCGTACAGTCGAACTCTAAATTGTAGGCAATCAAATGATTGGTGGTCACGTGACGCATTCTTTTCTGCAAGAGGACTCCGCCTCCACAGCAATGTCTGCACAGAAAGCATGCATCACGTGACCACCCAACTAATCAGCCGATTGCCTATGATTTAAAAGTTCGAGATCTGAAACGTAGAGTTCACATTGGTACCTCGAACGACTGCGCGAATTGTTACGACGTTTCGTCCGCTCCGTTTTGCTCTTCGATCGGTCTTGTTCCCGGTGGCGATCTCTGAAACGAAAAAAAAACAAACGTGGAAATAATTTTATTCGTTTGGTATTTGGACAAGAAACGGAAAAGATAAAGGAAACCAACTTCTCGCGCTGCTTTTCATCACGTGATTCTTTCGGTGGTTCGTCCGATTCGCGCTGCTCCATTTGCCGATGACCAGTTGTTGTTGCTGTTGACGATGTTGCCACTGGACCAACATTCAGACCTTCCTTTGCCCATCTGAAATCATACAAAATGGCCATTTTCTTCTATATCTTGAAGCTTTTTTTGAAATTCTTCAATGCTACCGTTGTGCCAAGAATATCGATGATTGTTGACCGGACGTCGACGATTTGTCGCGTTTCGCCTGATATCGTGGATCGATTTTGACGGCTTCCTGAAGTCATTTTTGTTATACTTTGCGAAAAAAAAACAGAAAACTCAGATAAAACTGAACAAACAGCATGCATGGAGGGAGACCTATAAAAACGTTTTGTGACAGTGAATGCCTTTCGACTTTCAGGGTTAAGGCAATTAAACACAGAAGCGTTTACATATCGCCCATCACGACACACAACACAAACACAACAGCAAACAAAACAGCTTTCCGTCGGAACAAAAACAAAATGTGAGAAAATTCACACCAATTTCGATTTCGACCGTCGCCGGTAACGATGATCATCTGAAAAAAGTCAGTTGAAAATTTTTAACTTTAATTTTATTTTATTTGTTCGCGCGCCGGTTCCGGAAACCCTAAGGTACCAAACTCCGGCGGAAACGGGCAATACTGCCCCGAACCCAATTTACCCTCGGCTTTGGAGGGAGCAGACCATTAGATCTTGTTGGTCACTTTCGTTTCTCCATTATGTGTCTCGTCCGCAGCGAGGTTCGAACTTTCCACCTGCAGAACGGTAGGCGAAAGCGCTACACCTGCGCTACAGACGCGACAAATCTAATCGACACACAAAACAGTTGAAAAGAAAAACAAAATCTAATTCAACGCGGAAAAAAGAAAGAAAAAACGTAAAATAATTCCGTGATTTGCGAACCAGAAAACTCGCTGCGCGTGCACAACGCTCGTTGTCCCTCGTTTTCGAAACGCCACATTTCGAACGACGACGGATCGAAACTGTAAACCGGCTGCTCCGGTTCCGCGGGGGGCGGCGGCGGTGCCTCGTTTGTGCCGTTCAATTGTTTTTCTGGTTTATCTTTCTGCCGCTCACTTGTGTTGTTGTTCGGTTGTGTTCGACGTTTCTGACGTTCCGAATCACTCGAACTGCTACAACAAGTGATTTATTGATAAAAGCGCTTGCCGTGAGTTCTGTTGGATTGGAACTTCTGTCGGAGTCGGACGGAAGGGAAGGTCCATTCACATATGTTCGTTCATCCTCACCCAGCGGCTTCTTAATCACAAGTTGAATGTTTAAACAAAAGGTTTATGTCTGTACGAAACTATCTAACTACTGACTCCCCTTGGACAGTACAAAGGCACGTTATATAATCACAGACCACATGAATAATCGCCTATTATCTACTTTAAGAAAATTAAACAAAACACAAAAACATCGGAGCGAATTGGACGGACAGACCTCTTTGACTTCGAGCGACGCCGTCGTTCATCTTTGGCACGTTTCGTCAGTCTGCTTCGTTTTCGATCCGTTCGAGAACCGGATCGAGAGCGAGTGCGTCGTCGTCGCCGCTCGGATCGAGCATTTCGACGTCTGCTGCTGCTGTTTCGATCACGCGACCGAGTCCGACTGCGTGAACGACTCCGGCTGCGACTCCGTTTGCGGTCGCCGCGACGCGACAACGACGGCATTTGTTTTTATGATACAAATTTTTGCTTTTGATTTTCTGTGTTTGTCAAATTCAAATATAAGAAGATATATAAGAAGAATTTTTATATCCTTTGTGCTTTGTGCATGTGCAGGGTTCAAATTTTTTCAAACTTTTTTAAAAGTCTTTTTTTAAATCAGGATTTAATAAATTAATTTTTAAATTAAAAAAAAACGAATTTTGGCCATCAAAATTGGTCGGTATATCAAAATTGTGCTTTCATCATCTGAAAATGCGTTTAAGACACTTTCCACAGAAAGTGACATTAACCTAGCCATCCAGTCCAGAGTCTCCAGTCCAAGGGGTTGGGTTATGGGTAGGGATGGAGCCTGTTCCGGTCCGGATTCCGGATTCCGGATTCCGGCGCCTAAAATTGGATCCGGATCCGGTCCGGATTCCGGCGCAATTTTGCCGGATCCGGCCGGATCCGGCCGGAATGGCCGAGACCCGCGAATTAACCAGTTGATTCCTCCGTTTCAAAGCTGTTCAGTGGTTTGACAAATTTGTTTCGGTGCTTTGTTGGTTTTGTTGTTGTGCATTTGACATGTGATCAGTGAGCGTTTCTTTAGTTTAGTGTTCTGTTCAATGGTAAATGGTTAACTGCTTTTGTCTTGAGTGGTAAACTTATGTGCAGCATCGTCTACTTTAAAAAACGTGGCTGTCAGCTTTTGGCCGACGTTGTTGATGAACAATAGCAGGTTTTTTTGAAATCAGCCATCTTCGTTGATCATATTCAGTTAGCTGTCAAACAGTTCCTTTTTTGTGAGCCCCAGAACACCAGCGATTTTAGCGACGTGTGTTACAGTGGGTGTGCGGGGGTGCCGTGATTCCCTAAAACCCGATAAACCCTCCCAACGACCAATCCACGAGACGACGAATCCATTTCAATGGTGTTGCCCGCCGTTTGCGCACTGAAGCAGCGTATCGAACAAGTCGATGCGAGTGGCATTGGTACGACGAAAAAACGCTGCTGACCAGCATCGACACACGCTTCCGTGCGCGTTTCCACAACGAATCCAACATCATGGCCACGTACGTTGAACCGCGATGCAAGAATACTGCAGTCGTCTTCGAAAATGAAGGCGCGATTCGTTGTGAACTACTTCACATTGCAAAGAAAATTTTGAAACGACCGGAGACGCCCACAAACTGCGACGATACATCAGAGATCGCGAACAACGACGATGACGAAAGTGAACGCGAGCCGGAACCAAAAAAGAAATCGACTGGCCTCTACGGAGGCATCGAGTTTCACGTTGCGCGACCGCGCAACCCGTCAGGCGAATCCAGTCTCGAAGACGAACTGCGCGGCGAAATGAATATGTACGAGTCGGATGATTTTATCGACGAACCGGACAAAAGCAATCTAATGCTAGACTTTTGGCGGGCTGAACTCGTCTAAATACCCCAAACTATCGACAATCGCGCGCAGATACCTGGCACCGCTACCAACAAGCGTGGCAAGCGAACGAATGTTCTCTGAAGCCAGGCAGGTGATTGTGTACAGCCGATCTTGTCTGTCAACTCAGAACGCCGAAAAGGTCATGTTTCTGAATGGAGTGTTGCCAGCACTTGATTATCCCCATGCGATGTGAATTTTGTCAATTGTTGTTGTTGTTGTAATTTTTGGTTGGTTCACGTGCTGTGTCTTGCTGACTTTGTTTCTGTGTCAGTGCTGTTTTATGCTGAAAATGTAATGAAGAAGCGACGAAATGTGCGTAGATGTTTTTAGACATAAAAAGGCCATTCCGGTCCGGATTCCGGCAATTTTTGCCGGATCCGGCCCGGCCGGAATGGGCTTTTGCCGGATCCGGCCCGGATTCCGGCAAATTTGCCGGATCCATCCCTAGTTATGGGTTGGCTTTGACCCGTTTTGTGTTGATAAATTGAATCGAAACGGACTGGATAGAACAGGAACGTTTTTTTTATTTTAAAACTTTTTCGCGATTTCGGAATCTGAAAAGAAATTTCGAAAGTGTCACCATTATTTCTGTCCTCTGCTGAGTCATCATCACTCATCAGCACCGACCTTCGTTCGCTTCTCCAACGTATTATGCGACTGGCCGCGCTTCCCAGCAGTAGTGTGCAATTGTTGCGGATTCTTTTTGCAAACCTTATCATCACGACTTGTTCCGGCTTTCTCAGACGGTGAGGTAAACCGCGGCGATTCACTTATTTAAAGACGAGTCGCTTATTTCATCAACTCAGCCAAGAAGGTTACAAAAAAAAATTCTGCGAGTCTTTCCCCCAGATTATCCAACTTTGAACACCAAAATTCAACAAACAACATGAGCCATATCCAGTTCGACCAGCTGCTTGCTGGATTCCGTGACCTGTTTTCACACGACGAAGTCAACATTGAAGAGGTTATGTACAGTTGAACTCTAAATTATAGGCAACCAGCTGATTGGTTGTGATCACGTGAATCATTTGATGCGTGCTTTCTGTACGCGGTGCGGGCAGTGCTGTGGAGGCAGAGTCTGTCCATTATAGGATGCATACATTATGTGATCACCAACCAATCAGCTGATTCCCTGTAGAGTTCGACTACTATAGCTATCAGTCTTTTCTCTTTGTTACCTATTCTATTTTTGCGTTTGAAATCGATCCGGTTTTTTAATGAATTATTCTGCAGGTGAAAAATTTGATGTCCGCTTATCAAAGCAATCGCAATGACTGGCAGCCGTTCAATTTTGTCGATCCGAATCGGTAAGATAAAAAATATCGAAAAAATCTCAACAAATTTTAAACTTCCATTGTTCTACAGCTATACTCGCAACCTGATCGACCAAGGCAATGGGAAATACAACGTGATGCTGCTCTGCTGGGGTCCTCGAATGCGTAGCAGGTTCGTTGTTGTTGTTCATCGCCCAGGGTGGGAAAGGTAGTGACGCAACTTGGCCGATCCAGCGGGCTCGGCCGGGTGGCGCTGTGTAGGAGCTGCGTCGTGTCCGCTTGTAGCAGAAGTCGTTATATGAGCAGAAACCATATGATTTGGCAACGCTTGTTAATGAAACAACACGTCCGGGAAATCTGACTGTCAAAAAAAATTCTAGTTTGGATTTACCCTGGAATTTTTTCGCGGAACTGAAATTCATAAACGTATAACGTTGCGCATAAAACAAGTTGAAAGCTTCCAAAACAGTTTTCGTCACTTCACTCCAGCATTCACGACCACGCAAACGCGCACTGCTTCATGAAAGTGCTCGCCGGAAGTCTGGAGGAGACCCGGTACAATTGGCCGAACGAATCATCCGAGCACATGGACAAAATGGAACACGGACAACAGACGTTGCACTTGAACGAAGTTGCTTACATCAACGGTTGGTACAATTGGCAAATGGTGCGATGCTGGTATACATGTATCTTATACGTTTTCACCCACCGGTTGTAGACATCCGAAAGCATATGTACGGTATGGCCGATTAAACATGGCAGCTTTTTTCAGGGTTCAAGGAGCGCGCTAGTTTTGAATGAAAGAAAAAAATGTTCAGAAAGCAAACTGCGTGCCAAATTTGACGCGTTTTTGAAAACTAATGGATCATCCGCGCTATTCTGTGCATTCTTTCTCCTTTGCACACATGATTGGAAATTATGTTGGCATTTTTGAAAAAGAAAACTCCCAGTCTGCGACTGATCCCGCCTTGATGGACTGCCTCATTTATTCGGCCATACTTTACTACGAAACCTGAATGAAAGAAAAAACATTCAAAAACCCAATTGTAGCTCAACTTTGACGTGTTTTTTTAATTAATTTATTCTTGTGCCATTCTGTTCAATCTTTTTCCCTTACACACACGACTGGGATCTTGGCATTCTTGAAATAGACAACTCCTGCGACTAATCCCGCCTTGAGGGAGAATACAAGGACTGCTTTATTTATTCGGCCAGACCGTATGTATAAACTCCAAAGGTTTGAGCTGATTCAATCTATCTATCTATCTATCATCTATCTATTATACTAAGATAATAGTGGTGTCCGTGTCACTTTTTTGCAATTTGAATTGGCGCCCATTTTTGCTATTAAAGATAGCTAAATCTCAATTTCTTAAGCTACGGTATCAAAGCAAATCATTTCTCAAAAACGTTACTCTGTACTGCGAAGTCATCGTGATACTCTTTGGTCATCCGCGACAGCGCCTGAACATACGATTGACAATTAATTGCATTTGTTGCTGTTCAAACTGACCGAAAGCCAAAGATGAAAGAAAACCAACAGTAAAGAATGGTTTCAATTGTTTTTTTTTAAATCAGGTTGCAAAACGACATCGAAATTGCAAGTGCACATTGCACTTTGCTTTTAAGACAATATTTTTTATTATCATTTGGCCGAACAGTTGTTGCTTGGGAACTTTTTGAAAAAAAAATGTTCTAAAGTTATTGCTTGAGACTTTTTAAAAAACAGAAAAGTTTTATCTGAACAACTCAACCAAAAAATTAATTGCGAAATCAAATAAACGGTGTTTGTTAATGAAGTGCGTGATTAACTAAAAATCTGATTAGAAAGCAAGATGGCTTTCAAAGCGGGTATTTGTTCATGTTCACTTTGAGAAAAGGTTTGGCATATATGTTAGGGTAACCGGGTAAAAGGTATGTTAAGGTATAAAAAACAGTGCTTTTTAAATGTTTTTTTTTTATTTAAACGTCACTTTTTTATGTTTTTGTTAATTTTTTAAAAAAATTTTTTTGTACAAAAAAGGATTGGCTTAGAGCAGGCTGAACGGGTGATAAACATAACAGAAAAATTACAATCTTCGCATTTTAAATTTGTTTTCAACACGCTGGTTTAATTAGAATGTGTCAATTTCAAAAAAAAAACAAAAATTAAAAATTGCAATTGCAATTTTTATAAAAAGTTACTTTTTGTCGTGTCAATTCAACTAACTTTAAAATCGCGGCGCTCTTCACTAATGCGTGGCCCAAGACAAAATGAATGGCCCATCGCAAAATGAATGTCCAACGATTTGAATACATTCTTAAAAGTGATTTTTGGTCTGAGGTTGATTGATCTTATCAAAAAGGCTTGGCTCATGTTTAGGATTATGAACCTACAATGACTCATTGCAAGCAGCATTTTCACCTTAGCCAAAAGGCTTCGCTTAGGACTAGGATTAGGTTTAGGATTAGGAACCTACTCATTTTGCGATGGGCCACGTAAAAGTAAAGAGCGCCAAAATCGCTTTACATATTTTTTACGGGAACAGCCATTGACCGTTGGTGATTAAAAAAGATTGTTTTAACTTTAAAAGGGAATGCAGTAAAGATTGTGTTCTTGATCAGAAGATTGTATTTGTTCATTTGAACGGGAACGACTAAAGCAGCTCAAAATCAAAATGCAACGCATTTTTAGCACGGTTCAAAAGGCCAAAATTCCCTCAAAAATAATAATTGTATTTATCAGCTAACCGTGCCGTAGGCACGGGTCAATTGGCTAGTTATACTAAAAATGCAATTTGTCTGTGTGTGGCACTTTTTTGCAATTTGAATTGGCGCCCTTTTTTGCTACTTAAGAAAACTCCATCTCAATTTCCTTAACCTATTTTTAATTAATGTCAGTTGAGATTGTTTTCTCAAAACGTCGCTCTTCATAGCTGGAGTCATCATGATACTCTTTGGACAACAGAGACAGTTCAGCGCAGCATAGGCAAATGGAAGCGTGGCTGATCAAAACTTGATGATCGACTGGGAAAGATGTAACAAAACCGTCATTGAAAAAAGTTTGAACTTTTTTGTTTTTAAAAATCGGGTTGCAAAACGCACATCGACATCGGCATTGCAAGTTGCACTTTGGATTCAAAACAAGTAAATTTCATTGAAATTGATACTCCATGTTTCATTTTCAAATTGATACTCCATGGTTATGAGCGATAATTTCAACGTAACGCACGATGGGAAACTGGCAATTGTTGCTGCTCAAAACTTGACGAGCGACTGCGAAAGATGTAACAAAACCGTCTCTGAAAAAAAGTTAGTTTTTCAATTGGGTCGAAATGGTATTTACCATTCATTTTCACTTTGCAAAATGTTTGGGTCATGTTGGGGTAAACGGGTAAAAAGAGGCAATGACTGCAAAACGAAATTATAAACGTCACTTTTTTGTTTCTTCTATTCATTTTCACTTTGCTAAAAAGGCTTGGCTTAGGTAAACGGGTAAAAGAAGCATTAGCTTTTTAAAACGGGTAATTGAAAAAAAAGTTAATTTTTATGTTTTTATTCAATCTTACTTCACATACAAAAAGGCTTGACTTAGGTTAGGGTGAACGGGTAAAAATAGCAAAATCATAAACTTCGCATTTTTACTTTGCAAAAAAGGATTGGCTTAGGTAAACGGGTAAAAGAAGCATTAGCTTTTTTAAACGGGTAATTGAAAAAAAACGTTAATTTTTATGTTTTTATTCAATCTTACTTCACATACAAAAAGGCTTGACTTAGGTTAGGGTGAACGGGGAAAAATAGCAAAATCATAAACTTCGCATTTTCACTTTACAAAAAAGGCTTGGCTTAGGTAAACGGGTGAAAAAAGCATTAGCTTTTTAAAACTGGTAAATGAAAAAAACGTGAGTTTTTATATTTTTTATTCAATTTTACTTCACTTACAAAAAGGCTTGCCTTCGGTTAGGGTGAACGGGTAAAAATAGCAAAATCATAAACTTCGCATTTTTTATTTATTTAAATACATTAAAAAATATTGTATTGTTGGCGACTTCACGACAGCTCAAGGTAAATTTTCTTCAGGGTTATTATTCAGTAAACGTTACTGTTTTTTCTTTCTAAGTCAATGCCAGTTCACCAAAAAGGCTTGGCATTGATTAAGCCACATACGCTCGGGTCAATTGGCTAGTCTATTATACTAAAAATGCAATTTGTCTGTCTGTCTGTCCCTGTCATTTTCATGAAATTTGAATTGGCGCTCATTTTTGCTATTTAAGAAAACTTCATCTCAATTTCCTTAACCTATTTTTATTAATGCCAGTTGAGATTGTTTTTTCAAAACGTCTCTCTTCATACTAGCAAATTGACCCGTGCCTACGGCACGTTTAGCTGATAAATACAGCTATTATTTTTAAGTTGGTTTTCCCTTTTGACCTTGCCCACGACGCGGACTCAAAATGCATTGCATTTTATTTTGAGCTGCTTTAACCGACTGTTGTTGATTTACCATAGAAATGATCGCTCACTTTTAAAGCAAACGTATCCGTCGATGCTTCTACTTTTTTGAAAATCACAGCATTTTTTGTTGTTTAAGCCGTGTTTTTTGTGAAGCAACATGCTTTTGCTGATTTTATTGCTGTCGATTCAATCGTAACCTGATTTACTCACCATAACACTGATTACTGTGTGGTTTGGTTTTCGCTGTTTCAGCATCAATCAAAGCGACACATAAGAAATAACAGATATCTAACAATCATAACTGCACTGCCATTCAAAATATAAAAAACAATCTTTTTTAATCAGCAACAAACAACTGCCATTCCCTATTAAAATATCAAAGTATTAGCTTTTCAATGTCGCTTATTTGTCCTTTCATTCTTCGCTAATCAGTTGCATTCCACTGTCCTTCCCGTTTAAAGTATCAAAAAAAACAATCTCCTTTGATGAGCAACAATTAACAGCCATTCACGCTCAAAGTTTCAAAAATAAATCTTGTTTGGTTAGCTTTTCAATGTCGTCACATGTTGTTCAATCGCCATTCCTGTTCAAAAAATTTTGAAAAACAATGTCGTTTGATTAGCAACAATTAACTGATACCGGTTTAAGTTTTTGTTTCAGTTTAAATTACAGGTTTAAGAAAAACAATCTGCTTCAGTCAGCTGTCATTTCTGAATAGGCAACGCTTTTCTAAATACCCATTGGAAAACGCCCGCTTTTGACTTGGTAAAGGTTTTTACCCGCTTACCCTAACCTAAGCCAGGCCTTTTAGAGTGTAAATGTCAAAAAGGCAACACTTCTGAACAATTGTTGCAAAACGCCAACTTTCGTTTTGATAAGTTGCTTCTTTTTCCCGCTTACTCTAACCTAAGCTAAGCCTTTTAAAGTTTAAATGACAAAAAATGCAAAACTTTTTTAAATATTCGCTGCAAAACGGCCACTTTTGTGTGGTATGTTTACTACTCTTACCTTTAACCCTAACCTTAGCCAAGGATTTTTGATAGAATGGAAATGACAAAACAGCAACATTTTACTGAATACCCGTAGCAAAGCTCCCGCTTTTGTTTCAAATGTTTACTTTTTTCCCCGCTTACACTAACCAAAGCCAGTTCTTTTTGATCGAGTTCAACAAAAAGCAACACGTTTCTGAGTGTCCATTGTGTAAAACGGTCGTTTTTGTCTTCCTATGTAGCTTTTCTATCGTAAGTGACGCATTTTCTGTGATAAAAAAACAAATGAAAAAAGCAACGATTTTCTACATTTTACTGAGTACCCGTAGCAAAGCTCCCGCTTTTGTTTCGAATGTTTACTTCTTTTCCCCGCTTACCCTAACCTAAGCCAGTTCTTTTTGATCGAGTGCAACAAAAAAACTCGTTTTTTGTAAAAAACACTCCATCGTCTACAATGGAGTCCTTGCAATTATTACGATTGTCTCGCTTGTTGGTTGTCGCTCTTGAGCAAAAGGCATCATTCAAAAAGGCAACACTTCTGAACAATTGTTGCAAAACGCCAACTTTCGTTTTGATAAGTTGCTTCTTTTTCCCGCTTACTCTAACCTAAGCTAAGCCTTTTAAAGTTTAAATGACAAAAAATGCAAAACTTTTTTAAATATTCGCTGCAAAACGGCCACTTTTGTGTGGTATGTTTACTACTCTTACCTTTAACCCTAACCTTAGCCAAGGATTTTTGATAGAATGGAAATGACAAAACAGCAACATTTTACTGAATACCCGTAGCAAAGCTCCCGCTTTTGTTTCAAATGTTTACTTTTTTCCCCGCTTACCCTAAACAAAGCCAATTCTTTTTGATCGAGTTCAACAAAAAGCAACACGTTTCTGAGTGTCCATTGTGTAAAACGGTCGTTTTTGTCTTCCTATGTAGCTTTTCTATCGTAAGTGACGCATTTTCTGTGATAAAAAAACAAATGAAAAAAGCAACGATTTTCTACATTTTACTGAGTACCCGTAGCAAAGCTCCCGCTTTTGTTTCGAATGTTTACTTCTTTTCCCCGGTTACCCTAACTAAGGCAGTTTTTTTTGGGGGGGGCAAAAAAAAATCTGTTTTTGGGAAAAAAAAATCCTGGTTGGAAGGGGGTCTGGATTGGTGGTTGGGTGGTGGGGGGGGGGGGGAAAGGGGAAAGGCGGGGGAAGGGGATATTGTTTTGGTTGTTGGGGGGGGGTGTAAAGTTGGCGTGGTCGTATACGTGGCTGGTATACGTGGCAAGTGCACGTCAACAAACGTCATCGCTGTCTGCACTATCTGATATATACCATGTTTTGTACCATTTCGGGGTTCAGTTTAGTTCAGTTTAGTACCGTTTTACTGTGTCTGTCTGGAGCACCCGAATAAACTGATCCGGTCGTCTGTGGCGCGTCAAACTGGTGAGCCCGACGTGATCTGAGCGCAGCCATCTGAGCGCGCATCAATTTGGTCATCATCACCCTGGACACCAAACGTGGTTGGTTGTTGTTTTGCTCAGTGTTGTGTGTTGTTTTTTGTGAGCACAGGGAATTGACCAGCAGCAGCGCAGCAATGTCGGCACATTCGCGCGCATCTTCGTCCAGTGAGCGTACGGCTGAGGACGTGAAAAGCTGCAAACTGAACCAGAAGCAGTTGGCCGCGCAAGTTCAAAGTTGTTTCGTGAGTGACAACAGGGATGCCCTGCTTAGGTTAGCAAGCACGTTGCGTGAGACTACGAAGTTGCACCCGCAGATGCAATACGGTATGAAGTGCAAGCTCGGGCATGTAGGAAAGTTGAGCACTGAAGACTTGGCTGCGAAATTGTCTTTGTTTTTGAATGAGTATTTTCAGTACAAGCCATTTCTCGAGTTGTCACAAAACTGGTGTCAGCCAAACGGTCGAGTGCAGCAGGCCGGTGAAGAGGGCGAGTCACAGAGCAATGCGAGCAATGCTGACGTGAGTGTCACTGCAGAGTCCCCTACCGTGCCAAGTGAGTTGGAATCTGGTGATGGTCCTTGTGTTTCGCGTTTACAGTCAGAAACCGGTGTGTTGTCTGCGAAAAAGAGTCATGGTGGTTCACATGCAAACAGTGTTTTGTCCAGAGAGTCCGTAGTGCAGGACAAAGTGGATCAGGTGCAGGCAACGCAGTTTCTGTGCAACTATGGCCGAAGTGGTGATCGTCAGGCAATGTTGCATTTGTGTCACAGTTTGCGCAATGGCACAAAGGTGAACAAGGAGCTGCACGATATTGTGACGCGTAAGCTGTCAAAAACAAGGGCGCTCAGTAATGCGGAGTTGATGAACCGTATTTTTGCTGTTTTTGTGGATTATTTTGAGTGTTACGACTATTTGACTTTGCCGTTCAGAGTGGGCGACAGTTCCGTTTCGGAGATTGGAGACACGGACGATGCACAGCCAGCGATGCAGTCGCAAGAGCGTCCAATGCCCAAACAGTCGTTGAAAGAGAGTGAATCAGTGGGCATGTCTGTCAAATCTGGTCATTCAAAGTCGGCTAGCGCTCAACAAAAAAACAATAAAAAACAGAGGGCCGTGCAGTCGAGCAGTGTTTTGACCCAAGAGACCAGTGACAACGAGTGTGAACAAAAAGTCTTCCGTGCCAAACAAAAAAGACAAAAAAGACCCTCTGTCACTAAAAAGATGCACGAGAACACTGCAAGGCACGAGAGCGCTGATGCTGATTGGAAAACAATGAATAATTCCGCCGGAAAGGCGAGGCCGACACAGGAGGATGAAAGGGTCAAAAAGAGTGATAACGGTGATTTGCACACTGATCTGAAAATGTTCATGACGATGATGCAGCAACAAATGCAGTTGCAATCGGAAGCGCAGATGGTCACGCTCAAGGAATTGCTGCGCAAGTCTGATGAACGGTTTGATCAGATTAAAAGTGAAGTTGCGGAAATCAAGCAGACGATTTTCCAGAAGGATGATTCCTGCGAGCACAGTGATTCTGGAAATGAGCATGATGATCGGTCTGAGGTCAAAGTTGACCCAAGTGATTCATTGAACGCTGTGATGTATTGCGATCCATTAACATTGTTGCAAAACAAATGGGAGCGTTACGGCCCCAATCAAACGATTCAGTTCCGTGCATGGATGGATTCGCTTCAGACACGTCTGCGTATGGCTAAAATGGGCAAGTTTTTTGATGATGATTTGGCTGTGCAACACATTCGTGCTTGTTTGACTGATGATGCCAAGCATGTGTTCGACCAGCAACCGAATAGTGTGCGAAAGAGTCTGAACGAGACAATCGCGTATCTAGAGCGATCGTACGGTCCGCGCAATGAACTGATATTTGCTCACAAAGATTTTCATCTCGCGCGTCGAGAACAGAATGAGACCGCACGTGATTTCGCAAATCGGTTGGAAACGTTGTATCAGAAAACGGGTGCACCGCCGTGTGATGTCAATGGCAGGTATGATACCGAGCACGAGCATTTGATGAGCAGACTGTTCATTGAGCATCTAAACAACACAGATTGGTCCAACAAAGCCAATACAAAGTATGTGGCTGGTAAGAGTTTCCGTGAGATTGTGGACTACATTGTGGAGCTTGAGGAGAGCATGTCTGTCTCACGTTTCAACGGTCAATCGTACTACAACAGTGGTAGTAGAGGTAGTGCTCGTGGAAAGCGTGGTCGTGGAGGAGTGTACAAGAGTAACTACTGGCGCAATAATTTTGGAGCTGGTAACGGTTACCAGCAGCAGTACCAAAATCGGAATAACAATTATCAGTCACGTCGTGGTAGCAACCATGGCCATTGGAACAATTGGCATGGTAACAATTCGAGCCAGAGTGGTTCGTACGGACAGAATCAGAGTCGTCCGAATAATGCGCAGCAGTCACAGGGTGCAAATAATAATGCGCAGAAAAAAGTGGGTTTGATGAAGAATGGCAGTAGTGCTAAGGGTGCAGACCAAGCGCAAGACGGTGATTACGAGACACCGATGTTGAACGGTCGAGTTGTGAAATATTACTGCGTCGACACCGGATCAGACGCAATGCTTCTAACGCAGCGATACGCGCGTGAATGTGGTTTGAAAATTGAGCGCAACCACAATAAAAGCATCAATTTGAGTGCAGCAAACGGTACGCCCATGCGTGTGCTTGGTACGTGTTATGCAACGCTGTGTGTTGATGGGCAGACTATTGAGAACTGTGAGTTCTTGGTCACTGACGCTATGCAAGGCGAAGTGGACTTGGTGATTGGTCGGAATAAACTGAGGCAAATTGCCGTCAGTGTGATCACGGGCAGCGGAAAGCCTTTGCGCCTGATGAAAAACAGACAGACTGAATCCGACAATCCGCCATTTGTGCGTCGTATTCGCAAGCACTGCCCGGTGTTACCTGATGATGAACGGGTACGAATCATGTTTGTTGATAAAGACGCAAATGCGCGTTTTCAGTTGGAGGTTCCAATTGAAGAGAGCAATGGTGAAGATACTGAGTGGATGGATGTGCAGTCAGTGAATCAGTCAGTTGAGCATGAGAAAAAAGAGGAGTTGATTGATGTGTTGAAAATTGGGAACTTGACAGCAGAAGAGACGGAATCTGTCAAGCATTTACTGCAGTCCAAAGAGAGAGCATTCAGCACTAGCTACGTGCCAGGTAAATGCCAGAACGTTGACAACGTTGGCAAAGCAACGGTTGAGCACACAATTGATGTCGGAGATAATCCACCTTTCCGCGAGAAACCGCGTCGAATCGAATTGAATCTCAGATCAGTGGTGGAGGACATGTGCTGTGAATTGCTCGAAAACAAGTTCATCCGTGAGTCTAATTCGCCGTACGCATCTGCCATTGTGCTCGTGAAAAAGAAAGAGGGTAGTTGGCGTTTCTGTGTGGATTTTCGGCGATTGAATAGTATTACGCGAGCTGACGCGTATCCATTGCCTCGCATCGATGACATGATTGACTCATTGCGGGATGCACGTTACTTTACGTCGTTGGACGTGAAATGCGGCTATTACAATATTCCAATGGCTGAAAAGGACATTGAAAAGACTGCATTCCTCGCATTCCACCAAGGATCGTGGAAACTATTTGAATGGCTGCGCATGCCATTTGGTTTGACCGGTGCTCCGGCAACTTTCCAGCGCTTTATGAACAGCCAACTGAGGGAGCATATTGGCAAGCGTTGTCGAGTTTATTTGGACGACGTCCTGGTGTACAGTCGTTCATTTAAGGAACATTTGAATGATGTGAGCATGGTGATTGATGCTATGGTCGACGCAGGATTGCGTTTGAACCAGATTAAGTGTACGTTTTTTCAGTCAGTGAATCGACAGTGGTACAACCGCACAGCGGATGAGTATAGAGTTGGTGAACTGGTTTGGGTGAAAGATGCAACAAACCGTGATTCAAGGAAAAGCAAGTTGCATCCTACGCATCCGTTGAAAGGAACCTTTTTTGAGCTGTTGAAACCGTCGTCTGCGAAGATTCGTTTAGAATCAGGCAAAGTGATTGTGCGTCGACTTGCCGATCTTCGTGAAAGGGGGAAAAAGACGACAAATTGAATTGGATGCGTATTTGAATGTCATTCTATTGATTTTTCACTCAACCATGATTTTTTGTTGTTGCTCATTCGTTGTTTTGCTCTGTTGTGATTATTTCTTGTGATTTGTACCATTGTGATTTATCGTCCGTGGCGCATCGTCTTCCGTTCACGGGGGAGGAGTTGGCGTGGTCGTATACGTGGCTGGTATACGTGGCAAGTGCACGTCAACAAACGTCATCGCTGTCTGCACTATCTGATATATACCATGTTTTGTACCATTTCGGGGTTCAGTTTAGTTCAGTTTAGTACCGTTTTACTGTGTCTGTCTGGAGCACCCGAATAAACTGATCCGGTCGTCTGTGGCGCGTCAAACTTTAAATAGCAAAATTGGCTCAAACTTGTAAATTTTAATAGCCAATCAACGTAGCGGAACGGACCTGACTTACATACACAGTTACTATCTTAGTATTATAGATAGCTGAAGTCATCATGATACTCTTTGGTCAACAGAGACAGTTCAGCGCAGCATAGGCAAATGGAAGCGTGGCTGATCAAAACTTGATGATCGACTGGGAAAGATGTAACAAAACCGTCTTTGAAAAAAGTTTGAACTTTTTTCTTTTTAAAAATCGGGTTGTAAAACGCGCATCGACATCGGCATTGCAAGTTGCACTTTGGATTCAAAACAAGTAAATTTCATTGAAACTGATACTCCATGTTTCATTTTCAAATTGATACTCCATGGTTATGAGCGATAATTTCAACGTAACGCACGATGGGCAACTGGAAATTGTTGCTGCTCGAAACTTGACGAGCGACTGCGAAAGATGCAACAAAACCGTCTCTGAAAAAAGTTAGTTTTTTAATTGGGTCGAAATGGTATTTACCATTCATTTTCACTTTGCAAAATGTTTGGGTCATGTTGGGGTAAACGGGTGTAAAAGAAGCAATGACTGCAAAACGAAAATATAAACGTCACTTTTTTGTTTCTTCTTTTCATTTTCACTTTAGAAAAAGGCTTGGCTTATGTTAGGGTAACCAGGTAAAAGAAGCATTAGCTTTTTAAAACGGGTATTTTTTAATGAAAAAACGTTATTTTTTATATTTTTTATTCAATCTTACTTAATTTACAAAATGGCTTGACTTAGGTTAGGGTGAACGGGTAAAAATAGCAAAGTCATAAACTTCGCATTTTCACTTTGCAGAAAAGGCTTGGCTTAGGTAAACGGGTAAACATTAGCTTTTTAAAACGGGTAATTGAAAAGAACGTTGTTTTTTTATGTTTTTTCAATCTTACTTCACATACAAAAAGGCTTGACTTAGGTTAGGGTGAACGTGGAAAAATAGCAAAATCATAAACTTCGCATTTTCACTTTACAGTAAACGGGTAAACATTAGCTTTTTAAAACGGGTAATTGAAAAGAACGTTGTTTTTTTATGTTTTTGTCAGTCTTACTTCACATACAAAAAGGCTTGACTTAGGTTAGGGTGAACGTGGAAAAATAGCAAAATCATAAACTTCGCATTTTCACTTTACAAAAAAGGCTTGGCTTAGGTAAACGGGTAAAAAAGCATTAGCTTTTTAAAACGGGTAAATGAAAAAACGTTTGTTTTAATATTTTTTATTCAATTTTACTTCACTTACAAAAAAGCTTGCCTTCGGTTAGGGTAAACGGGTAAAAATGACAAAATCATAAACTTCGCATTTTTTATTTATTAATACATTAAAAAATATTGTATTGTAGACGACTTCACGGCAGCTCAAGGTAAATTTTCTTCAGGGTTATTATTCAGTAAACGTTACTGTTTTTCCTTTCTAAGTCAATGCCACTTCATCAAAAATGCTTGGCATTGATTAAGCCTCATACGCTCGGGTCATTTGGCTAGTCTACTACTACTAAATTTACAATTTGTCTGTGTGTGGCACTTTTTTGCAATTTGAATTGGCGCCCTTTTTTGCTACTTAAGAAAACTCCATCTCAATTTCCTTAACCTATTTTTAATTAATGTCAGTTGAGATTGTTTTCTCAAAACGTCGCTCTTCATAGCTGGAGTCATCATGATACTCTTTGGACAACAGAGACAGTTCAGCGCAGCATAGGCAAATGGAAGCGTGGCTGATCAAAACTTGATGATCGACTGGGAAAGATGTAACAAAACCGTCATTGAAAAAAGTTTGAACTTTTTTGTTTTTAAAAATCGGGTTGCAAAACGCACATCGACATCGGCATTGCAAGTTGCACTTTGGATTCAAAACAAGTAAATTTCATTGAAATTGATACTCCATGTTTCATTTTCAAATTGATACTCCATGGTTATGAGCGATAATTTCAACGTAACGCACGATGGGAAACTGGCAATTGTTGCTGCTCAAAACTTGACGAGCGACTGCGAAAGATGTAACAAAACCGTCTCTGAAAAAAAGTTAGTTTTTCAATTGGGTCGAAATGGTATTTACCATTCATTTTCACTTTGCAAAATGTTTGGGTCATGTTGGGGTAAACGGGTAAAAAGAAGCAATGACTGCAAAACGAAATTATAAACGTCATTTTTTTGTTTCTTCTATTCATTTTCACTTTCGAAAAAAGGCCTGGCTTATGTTAGGGTAACCGGGTAAAAGAAGCATTAGCTTTTTAAAACGGGTATTTTTTAATAAAAAAACGTTAATTTTTATATTTTTTATTCAATCTTACTTCACATACAAAAAGGCTTGACTTAGGTTTGGGTGAACGGGTAAAAATAGCAAAATCATAAACTTCGCATTTTCACTTTGCAAAAAAGGCTTGGCTTAGGTAAACGGGTAAAAAAGCATTAGCTTTTTAAAATGGGTAATTGAAAAAACGTTAGTTTTTATATTTTTTATTCAATTTTACTTCACTTACAAAAAGGCTTGCCTTAGGTTACGGTGAACGGGTAAAAATAGCAAAATCATAAACTTCGCATTTTTTACCTATTTATTTAAATACATTAAAAAATATTGTATTGTAGGCGGCTTCACGGCAGCACAAGGTAAATTTTCTTCAGATTGGTTATTCAGTAAACGTTACTGTTTTTTTCTTTTTAATTCAATGCCACTTCACCAAAAAGGCTTGGCATTGATTAAGCCACATACGCTCGGGTCAATTGGCTAGTAGACATAAACGTTTGCTTGAGCGTCCAGCGCTCCAATACTCGCCTGCATATACTGGCCACGGCACAGTTTGTTCAAAACATATACGAATCGGATCCGTTAAAAACAATCAGACAATTTATCCACACGTCAGACACGATCGGCTTGCATCGTATGCGGAATCCGTCCGACGGCGACGTCGCCGTCTCGTTGCACGTCTACATTCCGGCGTTCGAGAAGTGTCACACGTTTGACGAGCAGAACAAGACCGTGTCGACTGTTCGTTTCACGTTTCACTCGCGGTTTGGCGCGCTGGCCTCAACAACTCCGTCAAAACGAGTGGCAGCGGTGAGTTATCGAGATTAAACGTGTCGTAGTATCTTTCTTTTAAATTCTTAATAAACGTGCCCCAACATACACGTATTCTCTGTTTCACGACCTGCGCGGCAATTTCAAATATCAGCATGATTGAACACACGACCAAGACGGCTGATTTGTGCAATAAAATTAAAAAAAAAGATAAAAACTGACCAGAATATTTTTTACATGAAATGAAATTCTTTTTATTCATATTTGGACCACATACATTGGACCAGGGCGCGAAACAGTGCGTTCGGTGTTCAGTTGCGCGGCTTTCCCAAACATCATTGAACATTACATTGAACATCATTGAACATGAAAAGATAATATAAACAACGTTCACGCGTGGCCAGTCACATTTGCTACTTGCATTTGCAGCAATTTTTAAAGCTTTTTTCCTTTTTTATTTCTAACAAACAACACAGACCCCGAGCACTGGCAACACCGAGGACGTCGCGAGTTCATCGAGTAACGAGAGCATGGATAGAAGTACTGGATGAAAATTGTTGAAGACCGATTTTTATTGGTGATTTACTCGGTGTTTTATAATTAATTGACTTTGTTTTCCTTCGATTTGTTATATGTAAGGGACAAGGGTAGTCCTGTATGTCTTTTGTTTATACTCGAGCATAAGACCTGTTTTAAGACCCAACGAAAAAATGGTATTAAGCTATTTTTTAACACTGAAAAGTACTGTACATAAAAAGCTTGCGATGGAACTGGATGCGCTGGGAATACACGAATTATGAGACAACGTGATATTCTACGTTACGTTCTGTTGATGTATTTAACAAAACACATAACCGGTTCGCTACTTTTTGTTAATTGGCTTATGCCTGCATCCGCTGTCCGCTTCGCTCGCGAATGGGCATGATACAACGTATTTGTTTTAATTTTTGTTTTAAGATATTTTTAAATGTTTTAATTAAAATGTTGCAATAAAATGGTGACAATGATAGCGACAAAACTTAAGAACGCAAACCAGAACACGTTAATCAATCAGTATTGAATCGCGTGATATCAATGCGAATATTGAAACAGAAACGTTTCTGGTTTGTAAACGCGTTGAACAAAAGGAAAGTTCTTGCAAACTTGATTGATCTTGAACGACGATTATCTTTTTAAAACCTGATGATAACAACAACAATAGCCAGCAACGCCTTATGATTCATTGATTACATGACTGATTGATTACTGATTACATTGACAGCTGCCTAATTTTGCAAAGTTGATTTTAAACTACGCCCGAGTACGAATGCACGTCTTGTACAAAACAATATCACACAAAATTTGTTTCAAATTTTGTTTTATTAACATGTTTCTATTAGCTATATTTTAGACAGCAACAATAAAAACACAAAAACTTACATAAACCTGCATGTTTTTCATTCATTTTGAAATTGATTACATTGACATAAAAAACATGCAGGTTGATGACATAAAAAATTGATGACTGATGACATCTTCCGTGAACTGTTTCGATCGTTCGTTCAAACTCGGACATGCACTTTATTGGTACGTCGGCGGCCTGAAATTGCGACCGAAAAACAAATTTGCATTTTTATATAAACTCTTTCCACATGACACACGAAAACAGCCATGTTAGCTGGTGTCTGCTCACCGCTAACGTTGCATGAGCAATATTCGCTTTGTGTGCCAAACATCGTGTTGCCGTATGCTCCACAGTCGCATCGGTCGACGCACCGCTTGCCTTGGTACTCTTCCAAAAGGTAGCTCATTTCGCCGCAGCAGTTCGAGCATCCTATGAACAGAGGTCAAAAGCAATCTGTCTGTTTGTTAATATACTCATACGTTAATATACATTGTACATGTATATACCGGTAATACATATGTTGTATCTTTTATTCTGGCCCCGAGATACAAATGCGCGCAAAGATAGGTAAACAAACAGTTTCCTGTATGACACGGAAATTCCAAATTGGTACGGTGATCCACGTCTGCTAAATAGGGACCGGGTCACTTAGGCTATTTTGAATTGCGGTCAGACGCGTTCGGAAAAAACTTGACTTCGACCAACCTCCTCCTCCCTCCCCTCCTTTCCAGCCGCCGCCATTTCCGCCCTCTTGGCAGTTGTATAGTTGTCGCAACTCCTGGAACGTTTCGATCACGTCAAACTGAACACAACTCGTTCAAACCCGTCACTTTTTTGCAGAATACACAGCACAGATACAGTATATGCAGAATAACTGTTGAATTTAAGCACCCAATTTGTAGCGTTTTGATGGAACCAAAATCAATTCAAAACACTATTCTGCAAAAATAGTAACACGTTTAAACAAACATATTGCACACAAATAGTTTCGATTATTATTATTTCACAGGTTAATTGAGCTTGTCCTTGTACAGCCTCATATTTGCTCTGCTATTTTACAGGGTGGGTGGTCCATAGTTGTGGTACGAGTACAACGTTTGTTGTTGTTTGTTAACGAGTCAAAAGATCGTGATTGAAACTTTAACAAGAAGGTTTAACTTGAACGAGAAGTTTTAACGAGTAATAACAAGCGACTTCACTGTATGCCTGAGGAAAAACTTGCTTGTTTTCGCTAGAGTGATTTAAAAAAATCCTCGCTTTATAGCACGCCAACAAACAATTGCCAAGATGTGTCGGCTGTTCGCTAACGCACACTAATTTTCATTTGACTGCCTGCTGTTGTGTGTGTCTGTTCTGCGGACACGTGACCAATGCTGCCACTTGCCAGTCCAATAGCGCGAGTGTCGTGTGACACACCCGGTGTGTGTCCTATGGCATCAACCACAAGCCCTTATCGGAAAAGCAAATACGACCGCTAAACTGTCCTCATACGGCCTCGTATGTACCCCACACTTCGTCGCACTTCGAAGTAGTCTGGTGACCACTAAAAACTAGGTGCTTATGTGTTTTTTTAAGAATCAGTGTACAACTAAACTTTAAATTATAGGGAATCAGCTGATTGGTTGGTGGTGCCGTGATGCATGTTGTCTTAGAACGACAGATTCCGACAGAAGACGCTCCACAGCAATGCCTGCACAGAAAGCATGCATCACGTGACCACCAACCAATCAGCTGATTCCCTATAATTTAGAGTTCGACTGTAAATGTGACTCTTGCAGTAAGTACCAGCCACAAAATACAAGCCACTCAGTTTTCCCGATCTAGCTCCAACGAAACATAAAAGAACAAAACTGAGGCGGCAAAGTCATGCCGCGTGCTGCTTGTGTTACGCACTACGTTACTGACTACATGACACACAATACTACTTTACTACCCATTACTTTACCACATAATACACAATACTACTTTACTACATGCTGCTTTACCACATAATACACAATACTACTTTACTACACACTATTTTACCACATAATACACAACACTACTCTAGTACACACTACTTTACCACAATCATGCGGATGCGCGAGCGAGCGTAGCGAGCGGAGAGCGCATCACGCATAATATGAGCCGTTATCCCCTCGCGCGCTTTTTTCAAATTTGCTCGCTGCGTCCTGCGAGCATAGTATAAGCCACAAACTTGGTTCCGTGCACACGAAACGAACACCCAAAGTTGTGCTTGGAGCCGCGAAAAAATTTTTATCCGACTACTTTTCATACGCTGTAGACACGAAAAACCTATTCTGAAAACAGTGTTACTTCTTTCCCTTTGTCCTTTTTTTTCAGCTATGTAATCAACATGTGTTCGCCCTTTCAATTTTTGCCTGCGACACTTTCACAGTCGAACAAAAATGTTCCCTGGGGTAATTCCACCCGGAGATTTTGAAAATTGAGTTAATTTTTTACCCCGACCCTGTTTTTGGGTAAAAATTGGGCATTTTTAATTGTTCGGAGGGTTTTCACCTGGTTTTAAGTGTTCGCCCTTTCAATTTTTAGCTGGGACACTTTCACAGTTGAACAAAAATGTTTCCTAAGGTAATTTCATCCGTATTTTTTGAAAATTTAGTTATTTTTTTTGCCCGGGCACTTTTTTGAGTCAAAATTGTGCATTCTTTGAAAGTTCGTAGCATTTTGACTGGGTATCAGTTTTTCACTCTTACAAATTTTGTCTGAGCTGCGAAAAATAGAAGGAAAAAAGTCTAGTCCGTAGTAATTCAATGCGCTGATCACGGATTTTGGGTTAGTTTTCTTACGTGAGCAACTCTAGATGCTGAATCGTGACGATTTCGGGCGAATCGGCCGTCGAAATTGGCGAAATCGGTCCAGAAACGAAAAACAAGAAAAGATTGTTTTCCAGGGTAATTCAATGCGCTGATCACGGATTTTGGGTTAGTTTTCTTACGTGAGCAACTCTAGATACCGAATCGTGACGATTTCGGGCGAATCGGCCGTCGAAATTGGCGAAATCGGTCCAGAAACGAAAAACAAGAAAAGGGTGTTTTCCAGGGTAATTCAATGCGCTGATTACGGATTTTGGGTTAGTTTTCTTACGTGAGCAACTCTAGATACTGAATCGTGACGATTTCGGGCGAATCGGCCGTGGAAATTGGCGAAATCGGCCCAGAAACGAAAAATAAGAAAAGGATGTTTTCCAGGGTAATTCAATGCGCTGATCACGGATTTTGTGTTAGTTTTTTTATGTGAGCAACTCTAGATACTGAATCGTGACGATTTCGGGCGAATCGGCCGTGGAAATTGGCGAAATTGGTCCAGAAATGAAAAACAAAAAAACGGTGTTTTCCATGGTTATTAAATACACTGATCACGGATTTTGTGATAGTTTTTTCATGTGAGCAACTCTAGATACCGAATCGTGACGATTTCGGGCGAATCGGCCGTGGAATTTAGTGAAACCGGTCCAGAAATGAAAAACAAGAAGTCGGTGTTTTCTATGGTAATTCATTGCGCCGATCACGGCTTTTGGGTCAGTTTTCTTATGTGAGCAATTTCTAGGTACTGAATCGTGACGATTTTGGGCGAATCGGCCGTAGAAATAGCATAGACGAAATTGGCCTAAAAACGAAAAATGAAAAACCTGAGTTGTGTGCCCAACGTATTGTGATTTTGGTCCGACCTTCGGGGCTTATGTAAAAGTCAGAATATTATCTAAAAATGCGGGAGACGCATATAAAAGGAGGAATATGGCCTTGTGTAAGCAGTGAAAGACTTGGCTCGACAACCTTTTCAAGTCTCTGATGTGGTACACACGGATACAAGTACATAAGAGTCATATTTTTGCGCCGTTTATTTTTTATTTAGATTGCAAGTGGCAACCCTCGTACATTGTAGACAAATGAAACTTTCACATTTGCCTTTTTCTAGCATTTAGCGACCTCTAAAACCACTAAAATGACGATCAGACTTTAGATCGCTGACACTGGTTTGCACAAAGTGTATCGCAGAGGCATTGGGAACGCAAGGTCTCCTTCTGTGGCAGTGACTCACCGGTTTATCCTGGCACAAGAGTTTGGTAAAAAGGGTGAAAATCAACGGAAGACAACACTTTTTGCACTGGTGCTGCTGTATGCACAGCGGTGCGTACGTTAGCAACAACGATAAAGCTACATGCAGCAATGTTTTGCAATCTCTGATGTTTCTGTTTTTTGCACAGAATTTACAGTATAGCCGATTAAACATGGCAGCTTTTTTCAGGGTGCAAGGAGCGCGCGAATTTTGAATAAAAGAGAAAGAAGTTCAGAAATGTTAAAAAATTGTATGCCAAATTTGACGCGTTTTTTAAGCTAATGGATTATCCGTATTATTCTGTTTATTCTTTCTCCCTTGCACACATGATTGGAAATTATGTTGGCATTTTTGAAAAAGACAACTCCTAGTCAGCGACTAATCCCGCCTTGACGGACTGCCTCATTTATTCGGCCATGCTGTTCAGAATTTCGCACATGATGTGATTTTAGACTAAACTGAAGAGGACAATTGAAAAATATCTAGATAACTTCAAAATTTTTACGCTTTTCAACAAGCTTGTAAACAACAAACGCGGCGCAAAAATATGACTCTTATGTACTTGTATCCGTGTGTACCACATCAGAGACTTGAAAAGGTTGTCGAGCCAAGTCTTTCACTGCTTACACAAGGCCATATTCCTCCTTTTATATGCGTCTCCCGCATTTTTAGATAATACTACTTTGCACGAGAAAATTAGTCAAAGTGCTTCGGAGCCTCAACTGGCGCTTGATGATTTATGGCTGGCACTGAATGAAAGCGTGTACTGTGCGTGTTTACTTTCATGTCCGTCTCAGTCGGTCGCTGTCGGTTGCCAATTTTATCGCCGCCTGGTTTCAACGCCTGAATCGTTGGTCTGCCGTTGTTGCTAAAGTAGTACGTGCCATAGTGCATCACGGAGGCATAGTCGTACTCGGTGCCACCGTGAGTGATTTTCGTCTGGTCGTATTTTTGGAAGTTGCCTGAAACGCGAAAAAAAACGCAAATATTTCTGGAAATTACGGGGGAATGCCGTTTTTTAGACAACGTCATCTAGACTGAGATTTTTTGAAACTCTTAACACGACAAAATTCCAGCTCTTTGATTGTAATCGTTTTTCAGTATTTTCGAATTTTTTCGTAAAATTTTTGATTGCGCGCTCATTCCTTTCCCAAATTTGTGGACGACGTCATCGTCTTTGTTGTTGTTTTAGTTGTCTTCGATGTGTCAAAAAATTGAAATTTTTGGCCTTTCGCTCTTGGGACGACACTCCGCCCCTTTTTACGTAGAACGGGGTTGGTATTGTATGCGGTATTCTGATTTTTTTGAATGCGATGATTGATTGATTTTTGATGATCGCTAAAAAATTTGTTGTTATAAATTTTTTAAACCTTTTTTCTTATTTATTTCATTAACCTTTTGCGCGGTCGTTGATGTTGTCGTAGTTGATCTTGACGTACTCGTCGCGGTCGGAGCGCGCTTGTTCGTGGTGGAAGCCAAAGGCGTGTAGCAGCTCATGCGCAATTACGCCCGGCTTATCGAGGCAGCCGGGCGACGAAATCGACACCGACTGAGAATTGCCTCGGATATCTGGGTGTATGAAATTATCGTTTCAGAAAGTTTGTAACAGGCACAAAAGTGCCACGCTCTGGGAAAGGCCGCAAAGTTAAACAAATTTCGAGTCGAAGCGACGGCGCCCCGCAAATTGGAATTTGCCGCGTAATTTTTGAAACGTTTTCCTATCGCTACGCTGCGTGCAATAAACGCATCGAGTTTCAAACAAAAAGAAAGGATAATACCAAGTTCTAACTTGATGAAAGTAAGTCGGGTGTGTGAATAAGAAATGAAATTATGTAGTCGAAAATTCAGCTGCAACCTTAGGGACGGTAACAAAACCGTTTACTTCGCTCAAAAAAGCTGCTGACCATGCTGATGAACAGCCATAAGGCACGTCAGCATCTTGCGTCTGTGCTTGCAGTGACGTTCTTTTGAATCACTAGCTTCTTCACCCTGTCCTGTTTTTTTCCGTGTTCATGCATGTATTGAAAAAAATTTAAGCGCAAAATTTAAATCAGCATCATGCATGTGCAATGTACATGTGTATTGTACTGTACGCCACATAAGCAACCAAAATAATTCTTCTCCACTTACATCCTTTCACCATGCCGACATACGAGGAGCAACCCCTGCCATTATACACGTTGACCCACCATTGGTCACCGTCTCTTTTCTGTCGGATCGTGACGCACGAGCGATCCATCAGGTCGTTGATGGCGATTTTCCATTGTTTCCAGCTGTATAAAGCGTATTGACTGCATTTAAAAGAGAAAACACAGACGCAATCAGATAAAGTCCTCGTCTGAAAACAGTACACTCAGCAATACCACTGCCATGTAGCACATGCACAAACACACACACGCGCACAAAGGCGATCGATTTTCGTCGAATTTGTTTGTCACGATGTGACATATTACTCTGTGGTAACAAAGTGCACTGTCTTCAGAACTTGACAACCGAGTTCGGACAATTTGACACCTTTAAAAAGTTAAAAAAAGGTTCCACAAGTCTTCTGCAATACAAGTTCGCTGTTTGCGGTTTCGCCAGGTAGACGCATACCGCGGTGCCCCCTGGCTCGTCAGTGCGACGGACACCAGGCAGAACTGGCGAAGGTGTTTTACCACAGACAGATCTTATAGTCTGGGCAAAACATCAGCGAACCTAGGTTGTAAAATCTCACAAAACAACCATCCCGGGCAATAAAGCCACAAGGGACCCGGTGTTTTGCGAGTGTATACAATACAAGTTCGCTGTTTGCGGTTTCGCCAGGTAGACGCATACCAAAAAGTTGCGCTTTTTTAAAAATATATTCTCCAAATACAATTCCTGTCATTTCACATCACACAGTTTTGCACTGTGGCGTCGTGAGTGTTTTACACACAATCTGCAACGCGGTGTTTTTGTTGTTGTTGAGGTTTTGTTCGTTTTCGTAACGTCATGTACGCCGGAGCGAGTATTTTTCTTGTCAACTTACAAAAGCGGGTCGTCTTTGAGACTGTCGTCAACGACGACCGGCATCGTGGCATCCGGCCATCGAAAGCGTTCATCTCGCAAACCCGCGCCGCCGACTCCCTCGTTACCGCCCATGATGGCGTCCAGCTGTTCGGGCACAAGGAGCATGTCGCCTTGGAAGATGTCCTCCTGGTCGTTCGTTGTCTCCGACGTCTGTGTGCAAAACCAGTGTTACAGCGGTTAGTTTGGCATTTCTGTAACTGTTATGTAACAAAAGTTACTGTGATAAAAAACTGCTGTGCCGGCTGTCGAAACTTTTTTACCTTTTGGACGAACAATATGTAACGAACGTTTGTTCTAGTCGCCGTTAGAGGGCGCAACGGGCGCCCCGCCCACTCTTTATTTATGATTTTTGTTCCTTTTCTTGTTTGGCTTTCTAAGTCAGTTGAATAAAGAACCACCACGTTACATCTGGTGCCTGTGGGTGGAAGGCAGTGGAAAGCGGTGGAAGAGAAGGAGAATACAGAGTCCATCGCACTGGAGTGCGAAAAATAGTGAAGGGCCGAAAAAGCGCAGCAAGGCGCAGAGGGCGACCAGTCCCCAAAATAAAAAAAAAACTGGAAATCGTGGACAAATCGTCCCAAAAAGCCGGCAAAAAGTTTCAACAATTGAAACGAGAGGGCGAACAGCCCCAAAATAATTAAAATTGTAGCGCGCGGGCAAAAATAGCCTTGAATTGAAATAAAGCGCGCGGGCAAAAGCCCAATATAAATCGAATTCAAACGGTCCAAAAAATTGAAATTGACGGCAGAAAGCCTCAGGACCTTGAAATACCAGGCAAAACGGCCTGAAGAAAACTGAAATTACGGGCAGAAGACCCGAAATAGTGGTTGGTTGAAATCCACCAAGAATTGAATTCAACGGCCCGGGCAGATAGCCCTAGATTGCAGACTCTGTATTGTTCTTCATTCCCGCGTTCCCTCTTTGCCTTCACTGTTCAACTCATTTATTCCATATTTGTCATTTCTGTTGTTGTATTTTGAATTTTGAGGTCATTTTATCCAATCCAAGCCACAACATTTATATTCACTCATCTTCTTGATTCAGCTCTTAGCTTTCTGATCACCATGCCAGTTATTTCTCACAACGCAGAGCCAGTCACAGTGTAGCACGCTTGCAAAAACTGTTGTTGAGCGTGTGATCAAGAAAAACCGTTGTTGAGCGTGCGATCAAGAATTTTACACTGTTACACTGTTGTGTGCACCAGCGAGCTATTTAAAAAAAGCAACCCAGCTTATCCGGTAAACTCGCTTATCTATTCAGCTCCTTTGTATGTAAACTCCAGCTTTGTTGCAGACACAACAAAACAAGAAGAATTTTCTCGATTTTAAACAACGAAAACATTTTCTTTTGATTCTGCATTGGTATTCTGATTCATATTCCGTGTTGTTGAAGAGGGGTTTTATCGTAACCATCCGTGCTCGTTTTTCTTGTTCATATTGGTAACTGGCCTTATGAACGTGAACGCTCGTGACCAGCGCGCTGATGCGCGAGGCACAGCACGAACATTAGCTGAACTTCAACAAGAGAATGCAGAAATGGCGGCACGATTAGCAGAATTGCACGCTGCTCAAGGCATAAATGCCAATACTGCGCCAGTCGTTGAAATCAGTAACGTCCCAATTGAACCATTCTCAGAAAGTACCGAATCGCACACGTTTTCTGAGTGGCTGGACGATTACATACTGACCGCGCAGCATCGCGGCTGGCCGGAAACAAAGCGTGTTGAATCACTGCCGCTTTTCTTGATTGGCCCGGCTAGGCGCGCGTACCGTAGGCAATCTGCTGCTGTGCGAGGCGATTTCAAACAGATCACAGACAGTTTGAAACAGTGGCTAGACCCACCAGACCCGGACAAAAACAGTGTCAATGATCTGTTTGGCCGCCGAATGCGACCAACTGAAACTGTAACGTCTTTCGCGGACGATATATTTCGTTTGGTTCAGGGCGCTTTTGCTGTACCGCAATTCACAGTTGAACAGCAAGACAAAATTGCCAGAGATGCATTTTCAAAATATTTACGCCCAGAGTTGCGCGATAAAGTCCGTGACAAGAATTGTCCGACATTTGACGAAACAGTGCGTTGCGCCAAGCAACTAGAACAGCGCATGCGTTTGGACGAACGCGATGGCGTTTGCGTTTCAACTGCTGGAGCTCAGTCAGCGAGCGCGCAGCCAAATCAAAATCCGAATTCCAAAAACAGTTTTAAAATGTCCGAAATTGTGGAAACAGTTGCTGCACATTTTTTTGCAGGCAACAATTACAACGGTCGTGGACAATATTTTCAAAACAGCAGAATGAGCCGAAGTCGTGGCAATGGTGTTTTTAATAATAACCAGAACAAACGACATTATATCAGCTACGACAAACCAGCACGACATCAGCAATTCTGTCGAAATTGCGGCGATCCGAATCATACAAGCTGTACAGTGCAGCAGCAAAACAATCCAGTGACAACTGGACGCCGCGACGGGCGAAATTTCTACGGCCGCGACAACAATTACAACAATGGCCACACGCAGTACCGCGGCAGCCCGAACAACTATCAAACAAATCGCGGGTACCGCGGCTACCGAGACGGAAATTCGAACCGTCGGGCCGGTCGGCGCGGACGAGGCAGACGAGGCTCGCACCAGAATTCAGAGAATTTCTCAAGTGCGAACTCAGTTCCCGATGCCGAACAAAACGGTGAGACCAGTAATTTTGAGTTTGATTCGGAAACTGATGATTTTGTTCATTTTGTGGATGAAAACTCAGAAAAGACTGAGAACAGTGCAAACACGTTTACAGTGCTATCAGACAGCGCACATACTTTTGAAGTGTTCACAGAAAGTTCACACACGACTGCAGTGCTGTCAAACAATGCAATCTTGCCAGTGCTGTCAAACGGTAGTTTTGCAGGCTCTGACGGTCCAGCGCCAAAACGCGCTAAAGTCGACAGCGACAATGAAGAGTGGCCAACAGGACTGCCAGATGAAAGTGAGTTCCATGAAGCTGGTGAATGCGATTTGTCGTCACCACTCCGACCGGAGATCGCCGAAGCACTTGGGCACACGCCGCCTCCACAACCAGCGGTGGCCAAAAACGAAAAATCGGCTGCTGAACAGTCGAAGACCGAAACCGCCAAAGAGAAAAACACTAAAAATGAAACTAATTCTGACTCCTCCGATTCGGACGATTGCGACCATTGCGCAAACTTTCGTTCGAAGTTGGCGATCATGAAAAATAAAATCGAGCAACTGGAAAACAAACAGCAGCAACTCGAAATGTCGATAAGCAAGGCGCACAAACATAGCGGCGACCTGTACAACTTATTCGAAGAGAATTTCTCAGCGACCGACGCAGGTCACCTGAAACTGAGACAATCACGTGCAGACGTCAAGCTGCGTTTTCACGAAATGCGCATCGACCGACTCGAAATTAAAACCGGAGTCAGAGGTTGGTGCCGTAATTGGCTGTTTTGGCTTTTCCTTTTGCTTAGTGTTCGTGTAGTGATGACAAGTGAAACGGTCAGTGACTCGGATTTGCGCACGTTCAATCTTTGCGGCATGTCGCGCAACGCGCACGCGGTTTTCATTCCACAAGACATAAAGTGCGTTCCACCAAAGTTGACTCACTTGATTAGTGCTCAGATACACGTATACACAGTGCGCAGTCAGCCTCTCAGCGTACCAGCAATGCATTGTTTCCGTAGGACGCGCACGATCTGCACTTCATCCGGATTACTTGGTGGACGGGGAATTACCGCGGATTCTACCATCCATCAAGAAGTGTCGGCCAACACTTGCAATACAGTCAACACCACTAGCAAGTGGCAAGGACATGGTCTTGTTGAACTGGCTGATGGCTTCAAAAGCACAAATTTGTCACTAACACCGCGCTACTCCTGGTGGGGAGAAGAGTGCACGACGGTGACAAACTTCATGATCGAATACGGTACAGTGGCTACCATGGACGGCGAAAATCTGATATCTGATTTGGGTACCGTTGCTGGTTGTCGACCATCCAATGGTCAGTGCCATACAGGCGATGGTATCATTATGTGGTCAAGCAACACCTTTACCACCTTTTGCCGTTTCATGCCACTTGGTACGTTCAATGCACAATTCGGTGATTCGCATGTCATCATTGACGAGTTGCAGAGCGCATTCAGTATAGGCAAGCTAGTGCCACCACAGGACCGAATTGGCTGTGTCCCATTTGGCACCACTCTTTTGGACCGAGACGTAGCCATATTCGTGCAAAACCAAACAGAAGCCAATTTGCGACTGTGGTTAGCTGCCCAAAATGCCGCGCTTGAGAAAAAGGCTGAGTCAATCCGCAAAAAGCGAAGCATTTCTTCGAATAGTACCGAGCGCCCACAAGAAACCGAATCCGATTATGCGCGACTAGAGTACCTTGAAGAGAAACTGATACAAATGGAGCGCAGTAGCTTCCGTCAGGTGTGGCTCGAACTGTGTCGTGTCGCTCAACGGCAACTAGCAGCCGACTGGCAGTTATTGCGGCTCGACAGTACATTAGGTGCACGGGCACTATTACAGCGTGACGACGTGGCTGCCTGTTTTGCGGGAGAAGCACTACTTTTGTGGAAATGCCACCAAGTCACCCCGACCACAATTCACTGGAATTACGAACCAGTAGCTGGCGAATGCTATGACATGCTTCCAGTGTCCATCGACACAAAGCTCATGTTCGTCGTTCCAGGAAGCCGTGATTTAGTTGAAGTAGCAAACAAAGTCAATTGTGATCACAAAATCGATGGTGTCTTCCGTGAAGGAGACGTCTGGCACTCTGCTCGTGGAATCGCTCACGTTAGCATGATGCCGATCGACATCATATGGTCACGCACTTGGCACCCATTCACATTTAGCAGTCCAACAGTCTTCCATGATCGTTTAGCAGGACTAATAACAACAGCTAGTCTGATGCGAGGAACAGAACTACGCCTTGTTCGTCTTGAGAGACAATTTGATACCGTCGCCAATTACACGGCGGATATGTCCATTGATCCAAATTTACTGAAAGCCGCTATTAAAGGTTACGGCGAAGCTGTTGGTTCGGCTTTGTCTGGTGTTGGCGAAGGACTCGAGCATGTGGTGATTGGAGTTTCCGAGGGCACTTCAACGTTTGTTAGCAATATCCTCAAAGGTCCACTGCAAGTGCTACTAAACTTAGCCATAATTGTCTTATGCATCATCGTGTTGCTCGTGTTCCTGTACGGTCTGTACCGGTATCGCGCACATTTAAACTGCTGCAAAAAGAAGCATGCGCATAACCGCAGTCACCGACCGTCAGCCATACCAGTGCCAATTATTACTTTTCCTTCAGACGAACTGGCGGCGGCTGAAACCGAGCCACCGCGAATTGAAGAATACGATCCAGGTGCGCCGGCCATTCGAACATCAACACCGGTTGGTGCCGTCGAAGCGCCACCGCAACCGGAGGACGAAGCGCCATACCAACATCATGGCACGCGGCGACGCAGTGTAAAAGTGAGTGAAAAAGCCATGCAAATGTGGCCGGACATGCTAAAAACTCCAGAATCACGTAACGA